>APFE030636343.1:12439-48189 GCA_000404065.3 Pinus taeda
GTTATGTCGGCTCTGATTATATTATGACCCCTTAGACTCCTATATATAGAAAGGAGGTCTTGTCATTTTATCATCCAATAATTGTTCATTTGTGTAATGTAAAGGAGGTTTCCCCCTCGAAGAGGTTGATTTATAAGGCGTTCATCTATATTTTCTATCTTTTTGTGAACTGGTTGCATAACATAATGCATAGTTAATATGTTATCAATATGTAAATTAATATAGTATTAATGTGTCATTAATGTTATATTAAATTGTTATTAACATTATTCAAGTGTTATAGTAATATTATATTAATGTGTTAATAATGTCATATAAATATTTATTGTTATAACTAATGTTATAATGAATATTATTAATATTAAGTATTAATTATGTATAAAATAAATATTATATCTCTAATAATCTACTAATAAATTAATGTATTAATTAATATTCCAATTATAGTGTTAGTATATTATTTAAAACATTAATTAATGTTTCAATTTAAAGCAAAAAAGAATTTAAAAATTTTGGACCTTTTTTATATATATTAAAAAAAATGTAATGATATGGATTATTTTAAAATTCATCAAACAACGCAAAAGTGGAATTCTTATTCATGATATAATTCCTAACCATCATTTCAAAAGAAAATGTGATTTAAAACACTAGAACCTAACTCATCGGCGGGTATATTAGTTTTCCACATCTAAGAAATAACTATTCGAAAGGGATGAACGATAAAACGTAAGGGCATGCTTGTCCTTGTTCCCAGACATATCAACTGGAGTGGAACTACCTTTCTTCCCTGCACCCTTCTTGTCCTTTGAGCGTAGTATGGCTGCTTGTAATGTATGTACAATTCTTGGAATCCGAGAACAAGATTTTTCAATTTATGGTGCTCTTTTACTTTCTTTATGATGGGTTGGACCAAACCCAACCTAGGTTATCATTTTGAAATGAAGAACCTATTATGTTTATATATTTTCAATATGGTTGAACATAATAATGACCATTGGTAGATATTAATAATATTGGTATGGGTAACTCTCAGGAGTAGCAGGTTATTCGTTAAAGATTGAGACCCAGGCGGAGCAGTAGACCCAGTGGTGAAAGTGACAGACCTTTATTCTCCATATAGGAGGGAAAGGAAGGAGGCTACCCCGTAGAGTTATTAATATTATGATCAAGTTTTAATTACACAATAGTATTGGAGCTAAGGGAGAAATTTGACATCCCTCAGCTTATCTCATGTTTGATGTTTGACTGTATGAGATTCTAAGTCATTGTTCATGTGCTTCATCTCAATTGGTCGAACAAAAATATCTTTGACAAAGAGCCTCTGATTGTTCTCGTGCCAAATTTCATCATTAATTCCTTTGTGCATTTCAAGCAGACCGGGAACTTCATGCCCTAATGTTTGTTGTTGTGTCTTCCAATTTGTAGCTATCGTCACTAAATGTAGATTCTATATCTTCCTGAATGATTCACATAATATTGATGCAATTGGAACTCCTAAGCTCCAATTTTCGATGATTATCTACAAGATAACAAATAGAAATGATGAATCTAAGTGACATAGAATGAATCACAGGGACAAAGGAATGAAATGAACAGATAGGTATTTTATATTTTTCAAATTGCCAATATATTTTTCAAGAGTAGAAAAGTACAAGATCAAGGTTTGTGATAAATATCAACCCTCCATATTGCACGACGATGAAGAGTATTTTGTGGAAGTTAAATCTCCACCATCCACCTAATTGTTTTTAAAAGGAAAATAAATTTCTAGAAGGTCAATTCCAATATAGGACACCTATCAACGAAATATAATTAGAAAAGTGTTGATCTTTATCTAGACTAAGTTATCTAAGTTCTAATCATCTAATAGCTTAGATATTGTAGAAGTAGAGAAGATTTAATTTCTTTTTAATTATATTTTCTTCTAAAATCGTATCATGTAGTATTTCAATTTTAATTCTATTAGCAATATATGTATATGATGAATGACTATAAGTTAAATAAATGTTATTTATAATTAAAAATTGATTTTTAATATTATATGTTATAGAGGAGGAAGAATAAAGAATGGGAGTTTATTATCTGGCAATTAGGGAAATGGAAGGGGCTTATGAGAGGTTTAAGCCTTAAGGGGCTAAAGGGGAAAGACTTTAGCTAGCAAACATAAACCTTATAACCTTTGATGATTGACCTTTATAATTAGTATTCTAGGTTATTTTATGCTTTGATTTTGGATTAGTTACATAAAGGAGGTACATGGACATTAGAAATAAAAGGGTCAATAATAGGCTTCTTGTGAAACATGTGGAGAGTGCATGGCATGAAAATATGATATATAGAATGCAAGGGAGATTTTTAACTATCGTTCAATAAGGGTAATGGAATTCAGTAATTGTGATTGGATTATGCCAAGCCACAAGCGTGAATTACAAATGAATTATGGCTGTCTATTAGAGTATGTGTTGTTCTCGAGAAGAATTGAATAATTGAAAATATTTCAACTCCTAGTGGTGATATTTCTTAGCCATTTTGTGCTAGAGACGATGAGGGTAGTGGGATAGCATGAGGGACTACTTAGTAAAGAAGGGGCTATGATTTCTTGGGTTGTGTAGGATGATGAGGAAGAGGGTTGTGGACTTAGACTGCTATAATTTAATAATGATGGACCTTGGAATTGGAAAATGCGAAGAGAGATGGAGCCATCCATAAGTAAATTCAACCTTGTGGGTTCATAATCTTAACATAATAATCAATATGTAAATTTTTGTGGATATTCGACTTGACAGTTCGTCACAATAGATGTAATAAAAATAGAATGAAGATTTGAAATATATACTATGAGGGTTGATTTTCCTTAGAATTATCAATTTATTAATTATTGTTTTTATGCTTATGCATGCAATAGAGAAAATGTGGAAAAGAGAGAATAGTGAAATGAAAACATAAAAAAAAACACCATGAACACAAGATATGATTTGGGAAACCCTTTTGAAAGAAAACTCAACTAAAATGTGAGGATATTCTGCTCTCTTTTGTTGAGAATGGAAATGATTGAAATACAAAGGTGAAGACATTATCTATGGAGTTTCTTGACACTTGTAGCCTGTGGGATGCTATAAAGGAAAAACCCCCTCTATTATGCTTTCTCTATGTTCTCTCAATTACTTAGCTCTACTATGGAACAAAAAAATATTGAATAGAATGAAGCCCTCTTTCCTCATAGTAGCCTAGATATAACACATCCTGATAGTCAACTAGAAGTTAAATTTGACCCATTTAGCCCTCAACATGAGTTAGAATTCGACTATACTAGAGTCTTGTTCATAGTCTCCATGTGAATAGCCTCTTTTCCATAAGTAATAGAGGATAACATGGCATCTTATTAAATTATTGTGGTTAATCATGATAGGTCAACTTTTGAGAGGCATAAAATTTTCATTCAAACTCCAATTGATACGATTCCTATAACGTTGGAAAGGCCTTTCAGTATAGAATAGTGTTAGGGGGTTTCATTCTTAAGAAAAAACATTACTATTAAAAATTTCATTTAATGCCTCAAATCAGCGCCAAAATTTTTCCATGCCCAATTTGCTAAATTAGGCCCCATGGCTAAAATTGCTTCTATAAGCCATTTTCTTTGATTTACCTACCTTGAAAGCATTGAGATGGATGATAACCAATATAATTATCTAATCCGTATCAAGAATGAGTTTTGTTACAAAGATATTAAGTGTTGTAGAGATCACATAGTAGGCTAGAATGCTCTTTTTGTACAACTAGTTGATGGATAATTTCCACAAAACGTAAGTGCTCTTGATATACTTGTGCATATATTGAGTTATTATAATTTATGTTGTAAATGGAATCAAATTTTTTTGTTCAATTTTGTTTACACAATTAATTTTTCATCTATAAATTACAGTGTCATTATCCATTAAATGGTAATTATGATTGCTTAAGTTTGCATTATAATGCCTACATATGTCAATTAATTGATAATATGATAGTGAGAAAGGATATCAAATCAAGAAAATTAGAAACAATGTATTAGATGAAAAAATTAGAGTTAAATTTCATGATTTCAAGAAGTATCCCATATCTAAACAACGCACCCGATATAGTGGTATATGAAGTGTTTGACAAAATATCTTCATGTGAAAAACTTCAGAAAATGCGTGGAAGCATACAATTAGCTCTAATTCTCAAATTGGAATATTATTAGAGTACATAGATAGGTTAAATAGGTGTAATTGTGTTATTCATGCATTTTAAAGTTCAACTCCATCGAAATTGAGTAAAAATGCAATTTATAGGCTACTAATTTGATTAAATGTCTAGAAGGAATAAGAATTGTATAGTCATCATTGAAAATTCCTCATTTTCAAATGCTTGAATGATGTCTTTTGATACAACATGAACTTGAGGTAAAGTAGCTATTGAGGAAACTTATAAAAATACAAAGTTCAACTATGTGTTAAAATTGGGGCAATATTGTAAAATTGGAAAAATTACCCAATTCCAAAGAAGGACTAGAGTTAAATTGACCATAATGGCATCAAATTGGCTGAAAAATGGGTCAAGTTTCCTCATGAGAAAAATAATGTGGTTGAGGGTCAAATTATATAATCCATTCTTATAAACTTCATGGTGGTCAAGTGTCCATTGAGTAGAGAGGAAGAAAAAAACAACAACAACTTCAAGGAACCATAACTTTCTGCTCAAAATTCCATATTGGGTATTGGTGTAGTCATTAGAAAGTTAATTCCAAGGGAATAATTTTGATGCCTCATGTTCTAGAAAATATCTTTAGCATTCTTCAAATTTTGAGAATACAGAAGGAATTAGCCTTGATTTGATAAAACTAACGAAGTGCATATTTACCAACATCCGAAAGAAAATGCTATGGGCCTATAATTGGGATGTGTCTAACAAATCTATTGGTATGCACACTTCCTTTTGTGTCATAGCTACAACAAGGATAAGTAAAGAATATTATTTAAGAGAAGGTATTGAATATGGATAAGGACCTTACATCCATGAAGAAGAAGTTAGAGGCATCAATATTAACATAGAAGAGACAGAGTCCAATGCAAATAGAGAGACAAAATGAACCTAATACATCTAGTAGAAACTACAAGGGAGATTGAATATGGAGGCACAAAGATGTAGAACTGATAATAAGGGGATGTTGAAATCTTAAGAGAAGCAAAATTAGTTGAACACTCAGCTACTATAGATCTTAAATCATTTCCAAAATTAATGAAGAATGGATTAAATCAAGGTATGATGAAGGAGATAGAGTCCAATCAATAAGAGAAAACCAAGGAATATCTAGGCATTCAAGAAGTGCTATGAAAACACAAAGGCATTGATACTCACCAACACATTTAACAAGGAAGAAATAATCATCTAAATTATCACAGAGCAACCCATAAGTGTCATCAAAGGAGAGAGAATGAGAAAAAATATTTGCAAGGAGAGATTAGGAAGATCAATCCACAAAATATTGGCAGTGGAGAAAATATGTAAAAGGATGATGAATATTGGTTTCTAGGAATAAGAAAGTACTTTCAGCTACATAATATCCATATAATCTAGAAGCAAAAATCTTCATATACAACCTAGAGGTAAAATTTTCTATTTGGTGGGAACAATTAAAGGAAGTTAACCACATCAATGAGAGGAGGATTTATTGGAAGCATCTAAAGAATTATTTTTGTTATCTTTCTTAGCACTAATATGATAAGAAGATGTTGGAATTCTTTAAACTCAATTTTGGGAAATATGACCATGGAAGAATTTAAGAATTGTTTGGAGTTGTGATGTATTGTATTGCCTTGGACATTCTAATGGACAATTTATTAGAATATCTCTTAAAATATTATGAAATTTATTACCTTAGATTTCATATTTAATATTACTAGTGTAGTGCACAAATATGGAAATAATTGAGACCAAAATGAAAGAAAAAATAAAAATCAACACACCATCCACACAAATACAAGATGTGACTTTGGAAGCCTAATATGAGATAAATCCAAAGTAGAAGGTGAATCCTATCATTTTATATTCACTAGGGGAAATTTGAGGTCTAAAATGGGCCTCCGAAGAAAATTAATAGTTAAAATAATAAGAATAATAATTTGAATTATCAAAGGGAAAAAAAGAAAGCTACTGTTATTTAGTCATATATTTGACATGTTTCCTTATAGGTTGAATCAAATTTCAAGAGTAGGCACTTGCTAGATGTGAAATTTGACTTGATGCATCCATTTGAAATTTGAGACAATATAGAATGATATAGGTTGAAAATATGATTAAAAAATATGTTTCTTCCTTTCCATTCAAAAATATTTACCCTTATGGCTAACATCATCGTCTTGAATCCTATTGGTTCATTTAAAGTTGATTTTAATATTACATTTTTTTAGGCCCATTTTTTATCTCAAAAATCCCTAAAGTTTGTCTCATTATAAAATGCAAGTACAAAGGGGCACTCACCATCAAGTTTCCATGAACATTGTGGCATGAATGAGTGCTACAAAATTTTATAACTTCCTCTAGTATGTTTTAATATCCCACTCCTAGATGCTCCACTCAACTATGGAATGATAAAAATGATCAAATAATGAAGCCCTTCTCTTCCTAGTGGCTCAACATTTAACATGGACTAATGTCATCTAAGCTTATTGCTAGGGATTTTGTGTGCTCAACCTTCAACTAGTGTTAATATTTATAATATATAGAATCATCTTGAAAGTACACACCTAACTCTCCCCACATGTGTGAATAAGGGGAACTGATATTTCATCCACTTGATACCATGGTGGTCAACAGAGTAGGTCATCTTGGAAAAATCATAACTTCCACATATGAACTCCGATCGAGGTGATTTTTACACCATCAGAAATATTTCAATGTGTAGAATAATGTTAAGGGGTTGTGAGTTAATATCCCAAATTTTGACCCAAAAAAGTGTCATTTGATGCCTCAAACTCTCTCTACAAATTTTCACCCCAAATCATCAAATTAGTACCTACCAAAAATGTACTGAGAGATGAAAAATTATATAATGATCCATTTTGGATCTTGTTGTGTTATACAACAACCCTCCCCATTTCAAAAATTTTCATATAAGACTTTAATAAGAAATGTGTCCCCTTTGGAATATAAATAAAATTAATAAAACATTTGAAAATAATTTTTTATAATATATCATATAAAAATTTTCTTTTAGGGTAGGTTAGGTGGCAATCGCAATTTGAAAAAGTTTTGAACCCATGGAAGTCCTTTTAAGAAAATCTGATCCGATTTGAGTCATAATAAAACCTTATCGTAAAAAGCTTTATCAAAGGAAATAATCATAAAAGCAAATTTTCGCATCATGCACATCCTTTATCTCAACGGTGGATTTAAAGTGTTCCATTGATATCTGCCGATGTGATAACCCTATCGGAAATCGCATATCGCTACTCATTAAAAAAACGTCCCAAGTGTTCCATGGAAAACCTCAAATGCGATAAGCCAATCACAATTGCACATCGCTAAAATCATAAGACACATCCCAAAGGTTCCTTTGAAATCTTTCGATGTGATTTCATTATCGTATATCGCACTTTCGATAAAGGTAAAATATGAAGTATTGTGAACATGTGCGGTTTAAAGTTATAAGTCAATTGTAAAGAAAATTTAAATGATTTATCAAGTTTAAAGCATGCCGCCTCCCCATGCCAACTCGCCACTAATGACAATCGCAACCATGCAGAGGAACCGTTTAACCATGGCACTTGTAATTCCCAAATTGTTATATGCTATTATCACTAATCGCTGACCGGGAAGTCACGATACCCATTCTAAAAAGGACCGTTATAAATTTGCAATGCGACATACCATCACGACATTAAAGTTTCACATTGGAAGTTACGGGGAAATCATTAAGAAGTAGTTATGGTTGAATCCTTCAAGGATTTCATCCATGGTGGCTTAATATATCATAGATCTATAGCATCTATTACGATTAATTGTTGTTAGTCTTGTGCACTGTGTATTAGCGTTTAACAAGTTTTTTCTACTATTACATCCTTCTATTTAATTTTAGTAGAGCTAATCTGAAATCATCAGTCTAGCAAAAAAATGTCTATGAAATATCGGAAAGTAAAGGTCCTCGTCATAGCGAAATATGAACCAGCAAAGTTGGTGCTGATAGCTGATATTACCTATCTAGGCCTTGGCAAGACTTCATGGGAGGGCATATATAATCTACTTGAAGCTGAGGATCCAACCAAAATTGAAGAAGAAGGAGGAACAACTGATTCAAGTGATAAATCAGAAAATACTCTTAAGGATTTAGCCAACTCCTTCCTCCAAAAAATAGCAGCCCATGCAAAAATGTTACCATACAATGACCTGGTGAGATGTGTAATAGAGAGTATCAACATAACCGATAGAGCATTCTTTACAGCTAATGGAAGGATGTTCGGGACATTTAGCGCAAAAGATTTCAAGAAGATGTGTCATTTGCCAGACCCCCAGAAACATTACAACAAGGCATTTTTAGAAGCTTTCACCAAGGAGAACAAGGTAGAGTGAGACCCTATCAAGCAATGAAGACATGTCCCAAACAAGCATAAGCATGAATCCTCTGGTATGTACTCCATGGACTCCTTAGCATCTCCCTATTGCTATGCTGGTGCCATGATATGTAGACTCTTTGGAGCCTCTGATTTAGCTAGATTTTCCATAAAAGTGGTGCCTTTAATGGAAGCAGTAGTTAACTCTTTTATCATGGATTGGGAAACCATTTTATCAGATAAAATGGTCAACCAAATCCTTGATTATAGAAGAAATAGGTATGTAACTACCCGGATAGTACCCCCATTCTATATGAGTGCATACATTATGGATACCATCTGTTTCAATTCTTACATCCCCATTCTAGGTTTGAAATTGACTGCTCAAGTCCCAACTCCTATTCACATATATCATAAGTATTTGTGGAAGGCCCATTATAAAGATCATATATATAGATTTTGCCATGGTTTTGTTTTACCCGTCCATCAGACCGTATTCAACAGACCTGCTACTTGGTTATCTGATGAGGCCAACATTGACCTAACATCAATTGACAGTTGGTTCGGTGAAGAAAGGTTCACTTATGTCAGACTTTTTGGCAGCACCACAGATCCACATGTTCTCCCATTATACATTCTTGATAAACTATTAGGTAGAGAAATAGCTTACCAGATAACGAAGAAAGGAATGTCCAAGAACATCAAAGAGTCCAATTAACAAATGTGGCCTACATTTCCCCTATGTTGTGGTACTTACTCACTTCATGATTTCAAACATGCCGAGAAATAAGAAAAGAAGATAAAAATTCTGAAGTTAGTAGTCATCCTTAAGAGACAATATGACCCAAATGAAGTGGCTTACAACTTGACCACTCAAGTGAAACTTGCCAAATTTGAACATGAGAAAGATCACTATGGTGACTTGTTTGCTTCGGCTGATTCATTTGCACAGGTAAAACATCTAGTAGGGATCAAATTGGGAGCAAGGGATTTAGATAAGTTTATGTAGTTCATGAAACAAAGGTTACAAACACTACCTCTGGATTTATTAAACACTACCCCTAGGGTGCAGCAAGAAGGCCACAAATAAGAACAAACTACTAAGAAGGTTCCCAAAAAGGAGCAGACAAATGAACAGACCAGGGAGCTCCTAGATACTAATGTTCATATTGACGCCAACTTAATCAAGGAATGGGAGCAATTCGATCAGCAGATCAAGAATCAGAATGACACCCAAAACATCATTATACCAAAATCACCCGCAACACAGGAGCTTATTGTTACTAGTATTACTATTGAAGGGGCAGTCGACATAGTTAACACTCAGCATGATATTGAAATAATTCTAGAGAATCATTCCGAAGAGATTGTATTGAAGGTTGAGGAAATACCACCCCTGGATGTATTTTACAGTCCAAAGCATAGGGTTGTTGTCAAAAGACAGAGGAAAAAGAGGAAAATTGACCAGGGACCATTCTCAAATCCTCAACCTGAACTTATGAATGTGGTATGGAAAGACTCAAAAGTCAATCCTTTTGAGGATTTAACTAAGTTATCTCAATATGAAGGTGCCTATATAGCCACTACAATGGACAAGGCCTCTGAAGTTAGCTAACTGATCAAAGAAAAGGATCTAAGGATCACTCAACTTGAAGAGTAAACGACAATGGAATAGTAGAAGAACAATTAGCTTGAGCAATAGCTAGCAGAGCAAAAACAACAGAATGAGCAACTAGAATAATAGTTAAATTTGGAGAAACAAAAGATCGATCAAAAGGCTCTCCAGAAACAACAAAAGTTGTCTCAAGAACTCAACAAGCTTCAAGTGGCACTTCAGCAGGAAAAGAAGGCCAAGGAAGAACAAATCGCACAACTACAATTATAAGTAGATAAATTCAAAGGTTATTCGAAGATTGATGAATTCAAGAAAGAAGCCATGGAAGTGACTAAAGCCTTATCTCGGCAACTAAATATCCTTTGCCACAAAATATCATTGGTTGACCCATTGTGCATGATCACTGCATCACTCATTGAATAGGTAGTTGACACCAATTTAGAATTTGAAAATGCAAATGATAAGGTCACAAGGTTTCTCTCTTGGAAAATTATAGAAGAAGGCATGGCTTCTAATCTACCGAAAATCCAAGAATCGCACAAAGAAGTCTTGTTTTCAGAGTTGGAATCACAGTTAATAAAGTCCGAAAGAGATACTTCCAGAGCCAGGGCTACAATGAACAGTGTGATAGAGTTGGTAAATGCTAGCTTATATGGAGCTAACTTGATCTCTGATTGCTCCCTAGGAAAGCTCCTGAAGGCAAAAGCGTTAGAAAATCAATGGAGATAGGATCTGACCAACAGAGAAGAACAAATTAGCAAAGTGAAAAAACTTGAATTGGGATGCATTTTGGTTCTTCCTAGTCAAGCGCACAACTAGTAGATGGCAACCAAATGCCTTGCTAACACTGTCAATTGCATGGTTCCCAAGCTTTCAGATGCCACATACACAAGTCAACTACATTCCAGGCTGAGTCATCCTCTAGAAATTCAAGAACTATTCTCAATTTGTTAGCTATGAGTGCAAGAGAAGAAGTAGATACAATGAATCAATTCAAAGGCTATCGCACTGTTATTTTCATAAATCAAATCCCAGATTTTCATGTTTGCAGTTTCAACAACTCAAAGCAAATTTTATTGACTGTTAGTTTTTATTTTATTATTTAAGCCCTTTCATGTCTTTGAAGAAAGGGTCCTCAATTTGTATAAAACTTGACTTGAGAAGTTACACTTTTGTACTTCTGAATATATTTTTATCAGTAGTGGATCAAGGTTCTACATTTTTGTGAAGAAACTTTTTTCAAGACCTGCACTTTTGTATCTCCTGGAATTTTTTTCAAATAAGAAAGTGGAATTGGAGTGTTATTTACATTGGAAAGACTCAAATGCATGCAGTATTTCTATCGCTATTCTTTTGTCTTGTTTCCTTATGTGATGAAGCATTCCCTTTAAAAGTTTCTATTGTTGATATATGTATGCTCTTCAAACAATTCTTTATCATGTCATTTCTGAAGATTTAAAGTTGTTATACTTCAAAGATATATGTCAGCAATATACATTGTTATGAATGCGATATGTTTTTATAATTACTTGGTTTAACTCCTTAGAAAAAGTAATCATTATATATGAATGCATCTTTCTATTGATAAGTAAGCCATCTATATGATTATTTATCTGTTAGGATAATCAGAAATCACATTATTAATACATCACCCGGGTTAGATAAGTATATTTTTATATTGAGTTATAGTTTAAAGAACTTATCATCTTTATTATACATTATAAAACAATCATCCATCAAACCATACATTACTAGGAAACTGGTCCCATAATATCCATTCAGAGCCACCATACCAAACAGAAAAGGAATTGTACTAAGGTCTAGATCGGGTGGTTATCCCCAATGTTGGTGCTAGGATTTTAAAGGCTTCAACATTTTTGGCACTGGAAGGAGGGCCTGGACTATTAATGGCGAGCGAATCCAAATCCATAGGCCATTCTAAGAGTAAAACTCCCTCACCATCTCCTCCAACTTCTCCTTTGCATTTTAAATCTCCTATTTTTAAGCGAGAAGTTGAAAAGGAAAATACAACACCAACTACTGAAACCTTAAACACACCTGACAATTCTTCTATTGAACCCCGTGAAGTATAGTACTTGATTCATAAACTACAATGGTTTTCAATATCCCAAGAACAGTCTAAGTTATCCTAAGGCAATGTAACTTCGTAATATATTCCATCCTAGCCTCTTACTAGAACATACATTAAAAAGCTTGGTATTCCACCAACTGAATTTCCTCTACCAAGTCGAAAAAGAGCTAGGAAAACACCTTTAGAGTCTGATAGCGTGACTCTTTCCTCATCATCATCTATTGCATATAAACCATTGCAAATTCATCCATCTATTTCACAACTCCAAGTCATAGTCCAAAAGGGTACATGTACTCCAACATCCTCTACCCAGTCACTTTCAACTGGCTCCTCACCTTCTTCTACCATTAGTGCAACAATGGCAAAACCTCAACCAAGGCCAGGGACCAATCTAGGAGCTATCGCAATGCCTACACCCTTGAGTCAATTACCAACTCATCCTGAAAAATGGTTACCAAATTTTAATCCAGACATTGGCATACTAGCAGAAGAACATATAAATAATTTTATGTTATCAATAAACTTGAATGTAGTAACACAAGAAGATGTTGTTGTTAGACTATTTCCATACACCTTACAAGGAGCAGCTAGATCGTGGTATTTTTCATTACCACCAAGATCCATCAACAGCTAGGATGCTTTTCAGGAGCAATTTTTAAACAAGTTTGGAGACGATAGGTCCACAGTGACTTTGATTAATGATCTCTCCAATTTGAAATCTAAATCAAAGGAACCCATCAAAGACTTCGACTCTTGATTTAATAAACTGTTAAATAAAATTCCTGCAACATCCAAGCCTAGTGAAGAAGTAGAAAGAAAATGGTATATCTCTGCCTTTCCTTCAAACATAGCCATTTTCATCGATAGGGCTGCCAAACCCACATTAACAGAAAATATGAAGGAAGCAATCGTTGTTGAAAAATGTATCATTGCTTTGGAAAATAAAATGCTCTTGAAGAAAGAAAATCCAAAAAGGTTACTTTCAAAGATGATTCAAAAAAGAAAGTAGTTAAATACCCTTATGACATGGAAGGTTTACAAAAGGTTTTGAAAACTATGTCCAATGAAATGGTGGAAATAAAAAAGTAGGTCGCTGAAACTTCTACTAAAAAACCATTTAGAAACTTTAGAAGAAATCAGTCAACTGACCCTAAACCACCTAATGCTATATCTAATGTAGAATCAGATCTACATGACAATGAAGATGAAGACATAGTTTTATCATCGGAAGAAACAGAAGAAGATGAAACAGTTGAATGTCATGGAATGTGGGACTTTATCTTGCCCAACTCTGATAATGAAAGTGAGCAATAAGATCTCTCGGTAAATACCAGAAGTAAAAATGTAGCAGAGTCTATTCAATCAAATCCAAAGAAGAAAATTCAAGCCCTGTTACTAAAGACAAAGCTCCTATGAACACAACTCTAGTTGTGCCTACCTAAAATCAACCATCATCCTCTGATCCTCCCCCATTATCTAAAACATTAGTAGTCTTTGACTCTATGGATTACAAAATTGTGGAAGACATGAAGAAGGCTTGAGCATATTTCCTTACATGAACTTAGCAAGCTCAAAAATCAACAGAAGTTGTTACTTAAAGAGTTAAATGCAGTACCTTCTTCTTCTCTTCCAACTGGTGTATTATCCAAGGTGGCTAAAGAATCAGGTAAACCACCATCAGATAAGGTAGATGTTACTGATGTTGTTTTTGATCAGAGATAGGTCTAATTCTCATACTACTCCTTTTCCCTTGACTTATGAGATCTATAATAGAAATTTGCATAACTTCCTAATAGATTCAGGGGCTTCATCAAACATAATGCTAGCCTCAGTTTCCTCCAAATTAAACATTGAGCCCCATAAATATGCAATTCATATTGTTCAATTAGATTGGACTAAAGTGCAAGTTTTAGGAGAGATTAATTCAGTTACTATTAGATTATCAACTGATCCCAGAGTAGTTCAAAGAATTGATATATTGATTGCTAACACCCCTTAGTTTTATGGTTTAATTGTAAGTAGGGATTGGTCTGCAAAACTCCATGGTTACATTTCCACTGATTGGTCTCACATGTGGCTTCCCTATAAAGGGAAACCAAATCAAATCAAAATAGATCGGGAGAAACATATGACTCATACAATAACTAAGTTTGAACAAGAAAACCAACCTATAGCTTTCAATAACAACATTCTCGGAAATTACTTAGCTGAGTCATTCTTTGGAAATTTTAATGCGCAACAATCGCCTTTTCCTGTTAATAGTATCGCATCACAAATTGAAAATTTCTCTCATACTGATACCTCAAGATGTGTTAGTATTGCTGATGAACTTGTAAATAAATCTACAGATAAGCCTTTATTTTGGTCTTTATATTTTGATGGATCAAAATCCAATGGCGATGTAGGAGGGTGTATTTTAGTTAGTCGAGAAGGGGAAAAAACTATGCTATAATGTACACTAGAATTTGAGTATACCAATAACACTGCAGAATATGAGGCACTGATTCAAGGGTTCTATAAACCAATAGGCCTGAATATTCAATATCTGAAAGTACTTGGTGATTTTGAAATTGTCATCAAACAAGTAAGGAATACTATTCATTGTCTCTCAAGTCATCTCAAACATTATCAATCCCTTGTTCAAGATCTCATAACTCATTGTTTGGCATTCAACATTTCTCCTATTCCTAGATCTTAGAATGCAGCAGCTGATTTATTGGCTAATGTTGCTTCTAAACTCCTTCCATCTAAGGATTATAGTCCAGATAGGTTTTCAATTGAATTAATTTTTCGGCCATCTGTCCCAGACAATGTCACCAATTGGTGGGTATTTAATCATGATGAAGCCATCCTAAATTTCTTGACTTCTGAAAAATCTTATGATGATCAAATTATTGATGAAAGCGATCATGATCTTCAACTAAAACAAAGACTAAATGAAAATTCTATTCCTAAAACTATGGTCAAGCTAGAAGATCTCTATGATATCAAAGGTAGATTCAAAGATGTCACTAATGCAAAACTTCAAAGTTCTACTTTAAGGTTTGAATTAGTGCATCTTGGCACTGAGGCCAAACCACAAAATGTCAATCTAGAACTTGAACTCACATCAAAAGAAATATTTTCTTTCATGAGATTATTAAACAAATACAAAAATGTTTTTTCGTGGAATTATGAAGATCTGAGAACTTATGATACTTCTATCATTGAACACACAATTCCAATGATTTGCAATGAGAAACTTGTACAACAAAAGTTAAGGAAAATTCGCCTAAATCTGGAAAGTCAAATCAAAGCAAAGTTGAATACAATTCTGAAAGCTAAAATAATTTTCTTGGTTAGACATTCTAAATGGGTTTCAAACTTGGTACCTATAAGAAAAAAGAATGGTGATATTAGGATTTGCAGATTTTAGAAATCTTGATAAGACATGTCAAAAAGATAATTTCCCATTACCAACAATGGAACATATACCTCAATTAGTAGCTGGTTCAGAGTTAATGTCCTTTCTTGATGGTTTTTTAGGATATAATCAGATACCAATGCATCCATATGATAGACAAAAGACCACATTCAGAACTAAATGGGGAACATATGCTTATCAGAAAATGCTTTTTGGTTTGATAAATGCTGGAGCTACATTCCAACAAGCAATAGATATAGCCTTCAAAGGTTTGATCAATAGGTCAGTTGTTGTTTACATAAATGACATAACTTCCTTTTCCAAGAAAAGGGCCAATCATCTACATGATTTAAAATAGATCTTTGAATGATGTAAAAGGTATGGGATTTCGCTAAATCCCAAGAAATCATTCTTTGCTCTTAATGAAGTCAAACTCTTAGGGTTTATTGTATCCAAAGATGGCATATATATTGATCCTAATAGGATAAAAGAGATTTATAATATTTATTTTCCACGTAACAAGAAATCAATGCAATCATTTTTGGGACAGATAAATTTTGTAAAAAGATTTGTTCTTGATTTTTTTGATATAGTCTTGCCTTTGCAAACTATGATTAAGAAAATTTCAGTTTTTAGCTGGGGATATAACGAAAAAGAAGCCTTTGACACAATCAAACAGGCAATTATTAATGCTCCTTCACTGAATACTCCCAATTTTTCTAATAATTTATTTTGTGTACTTTAGCCACTGAAACATCTTATGTTGTTGTATTAACACAAATCAATGATCAACATGTAGAAGCACCTACACCCTTCTTTAGTTCCAATTTGTAGGGTGTTGAACTCAACTATTCTGAAGTAGAAAAACAAGCTTTTTCTATGTTTAAATCTATCAAACACTTTATACCATTTCTCCTAAAAACACACACAAAAGTAATAGTCCCATTCTCCGCAGTGAGGCAATTGCTAGTGCAAATGGAAGTAGGAGAAAAGAGAGCTAACTGGGTAACAACTTTACAAGAGTATGATATTGATATTAAACCAACGAAAATTGTGAGGGGGCAAGGTTTTTACAGTTTATTAGTAGGAGCTTCTAATATTCTAGAACATGAAGATTCAGATAATACTCTTCAAGTGAATGAGATAAGTATCATAAATTTTGAATCTCAGTATGATGATATGATCTTTTACTTGAAAAATCGATATGCTCTGCCTTATTTCAGTTACAAAAACAAGCGTGCTTTAATATTAAAAGAAACACACTTCGAAATCATTGATGATGTGTTATTTAGAAGAAATTATGATTCAATTTTATTAAGATGCCTTGAAAAAACTGAAGCACAAAAGGTTTTACAGGAATTACATGATGTTCCAGCAGGTGGACATTATGGAGGCGATATTATAGCTCACAAGATAATACATGCTGGATATTATTGGCCCACTTTGTTTAAGGATGCCCATGATTATGTCAGGAAATGGAAGATATGCCAAACTGCTAGTGGGAGACAAAGCAAACCAGCCTTTCCTTTACAACCAATAAACATTGAGCAACCATTTGAACAATGGGGTCTTGATATCAAAGGAGAGATTATTCCACATTCTTCCAAGCAACACAGATAAATCCTTATAGCCACAAACTACTTCACAAATTGGATAGAAACAATTCCATTAAAAGTAGCCAATTCTAATGCAATCATTGAATTCATTGATCAATTCATCATTACTAGGTTTGGTGTACCTAAAGCCCTTATTTTTTATAATGCATCTTATTTTTCTGGGAGTAGTATAGTGGAATTTTCTCTTAAGAGAGGTTTTAAATTAAAATATTTTGCAAATTACTATCCTCAAGGTAATGGTTTGGCAGAGTCAACTAATAAGAATCTCATTAAGATTATTAAAAGAACTGTTGATCAAAATCAAACGAATTGGCATAAATCTTTAATATTTGCATTATGGGCAGATCGCATAACTCAGAAGGCTTAAATAGGTACTTCTCCTTTTAACTTAGTGTATGGGAAAGAGGATGTAATACCTTCAAACTTAGTACTCCCATCTCTAGCCTTAGTACAATTTATTGAAGAAAATCCTTCTTCCTCTATCCAATTAAGATTTGATCAAATCCCGAAATTAGATGAAGAAAGAGAAAAGGCCAAAATCACTCATTATAAACATCAAAAAGTCATTAAATCTTCTTTTGATGCAAGTTCTACTAGCTCAAAAATATTACAAATTGGTGATCTCGTGTTGAAATGGGACAAAACACATGAAGACAAAGGTAAACATACCAAATTTCAAAAGATGTGGCTTGGACCATTTCAAATCATTGAAAAGATAGGCTCATCAACATTCATACTGCAAGATTTATCAGGAAAGAGAGATTCTCTTCCTGTTAATGGGCTTATCTTAAATAAATTATTTTCTTAAGGAGGTAACCCCTTCTAACTTGTATATATTCTTTATGCAATTTTGTTTATTTTAGAAAATAATGTTGTAAATAGTCTTCCATTGGCCTTTTTACTATTGAAAAGCTCTTTGAGAGAATATTGTGAATACTTTATTTCAATAGGTGGAAACTTTTAAGGAAATGATTACAATTTTGGAAAGTTAAATAAAACATGAAACTCTGAGAAGCTCTTTAAAGTTTGTAAAATCTTCCAAAACTTTGAAAATATTGTAAATCATTCTAAGTTTTATAAAGTCGAGAAAGGTTATTCATAAAAAGTAAAGTATTTTCCAAGTTTAGAATCCATAACTCTAAAAATGTTATCCATAAACTCTTATGGAGAAAGTCATTCACCCCATCCACTAAGTTTATGATTTTTCAGAGCGTAATTCTAAAATATGTTTGATATAAAAGATAAGAGGTCTCATCATGAGCCTGCTTACCATGACCATAGGGAACTAATTAAATTGACATTACCAATACTGCATATCAAAATAGGGTAATGGCTTATAATCATAAGATAAGGGGCCTCATTACAAGCCAGCTTGTTCAATTCAATTACAACTAGTGAATGGCATTGTTATATGCTGGCTTCCAAACTAGGAAAATGGCTTTTTATCTTAAAAAGTTAAAAAAATATAAAGTCAAAATATCTATATCTATTATATATATATATATATATATATATAAATATATATATATATATATATATAATATATATAGATAGATATATATATCTTTCAAAAGTTATACTCTTAGATGGATGGGACAATGATTGATTGATGGTCAAAAGATAACCCTCTTGAGACTATAGATGTTTGCTGGCAGGAGAGGTAGTACTTGTGACAAAAGAGTAAATTTAAAAGCTAAGTTGGAGGAGCCCCCTACTTTATCTTTATCAACCAATCAAAGCTTCAAGAAACCAAAAATGTTTTTATTTTTAAGGGATTGTAAAAGAAATTGCAAAAAATTGTTATTTTATTCAAAGCTAATTTTTATTTAGCTATTCTTAGATGGTTTTCTTTATCCTCAATTGTTTCCAAACTAAGAAAGTTTTAGATATTGCATTATTTTTTAGAGATAACTATTTCTCCCAGTGAATCACCAATTGTTGTGCTATACAACAACCCTCCCCACTTCAAAATTTTCCATAGAAGACTTTAATAAGAAATGGGTCCCCTTTGGAATATAAATAAAATCAATAAAACGTTTGAAAATATTTTTTTATAATAGGTCATAAAAAATTATTCTTTAGAGTAGGTTAGATCACAATCGCAATTTGCAAAACTTTGGAACCCATGGATGTCCTTTTAAGAAAATTTGATCCGATTTGAGTCATAATAAAACATTATTGTAAAAAGCTTTATCAAAGGAAATAATTATAAAAGTGAATTGTCACATCACGCACATCCTTTATCTCAATGGTGTACTTAAAGTGTTCCATTGAGATTTGCTGATGGGATAACTCTATCAGAAATCGTATATCACTACTCGTTAAAAAAGTGTCCCAAGTGTTCCATGGAAAACCTTCCATGCGATAAGACGATCGCAATTGTGCATCACTAAAATCATAAGACACAACCCAAAATCTCCTTTGAAATATTTCGATGCGATTTCATTATCGTATATCGCGCTTTCGATAAAGGTAAAATATGAAGTATTATGAACATGTGCAGTTTAAAGTTATAACTCAATTATAAAGAAAGTTTACACAATTTATCAATTTTAAAGCATGCCACCTCCCCATTCCAGCTCACCACTGATCGTAATAACAACCATGCAGAGGAACCATTTAAGCATGGCACTTGTAACTCTCGATCTTCGATATGCGATTATCGCTAATTGCCGATCAAGAAGTCACGATACATGTTCTAAAAAGGACTGTTATAAATTTGCGATGTGACATACCATCACGACATTAAAGTTTCACGTTGGAAGTTACTGGGAAATCATTAAGAAGTAGTTATGGTTGAATCCTTCAAAGATTTCATCCATGGTGGCTTAATATATTATAGATCTGTAGCATCTACTACGCTTAATTGTTGTTAATCTTGTGCATTGTGTATAAGCATTTAACAAGTTTTTTCTAGTGTTACGTCCTTCTGTTTCATTTTTTAGAGCTAATCTAAAATCATCCATCCAACAAAAAGATGTCTAAGAAATCTTGGAATGTAAAGGTCCTCGTCATAACGAAACATGAACCAGCAAACTTGGTGCTGATAGCTAATACTACCTATCTAGGCCTTGGAAATACTTCATGGGAGGGCATATATAATCTACTCGAAGCCAAGGATCCAACCAAAATTGAAGAAGAAGGAGGAACAACTAATTCAAGTGATAAATCATAAAATACTCTTAAGGATTTAGCCAGCTCCTTCCTCCACAAAATAGCAGGCCGTGCGAAAGTGTTATCATACAATGACCTGGTGAGATGGGTCATAGAGAGTATCAGCATAACTGACAAAGCATTCTTTATAGCCGATGGAAGGATGTTTGAGACATTCAAGATAGAAGATGTCAAGAAGATGTATCATTTGCCGGACCCCACGAAAAATTACAACAAGGCATTTTTAGAAGCTTTCGCCAAGGAGAACGAGGTAGAGTCGAACCCTATCAAGCAATGGAGACATTTCCCAAACACGAATAAGCTTGAATCCTCTGGTATGTACTCCGTGGACTCCTTAGCGTCTCCCTATTGCTATGTTGGTCCTATGATCTGTAGATTCTTTGGAGCCTCCCATTTAGCTAGATTTTCTATAGAAATGGTGCCTTTAATGGAAGTAGAAATTAACTCTTTTATCATGGATTGGGCAACCATTTTATCAAATAAAATGGCCAACCAAATCCTTGACTATAGAAGAAATCGTTATGTAACTACCCCGATAGTACCCCCATTCTATATGAGCACCTACATTATGAATACCATCTGTTTCAATTATGACTTCCCCCTTCTAGTTTGGAAATGGACTCCTCAAGACCTAACTTCTATTCAAGTTTATCATAAGTATTTGTGGAAGGCCCATTACAAAGATCATATATATAGAATTTACCATGGTTTTGTTTTACTCGTCCATCAGGCCATATTCAAAAGACCTGCTCCTCGGTTATCTGATGAGGCTAGCATTGACCTAACATCAATAGGTAGTTGGTTTGGTGAAGAAAAGTTCACCTATGTCAAACTTTTTGGCAGCACCACAGATACAGATGTTCTCCCATTGTACATTCTTGATAAGCTATTAGCTAGAGAAATAGCTTACCAGATAATGGAGAAAGGAATGTCTAGGAATCTAAAAGAGTCCAAGAAACAAACGTGGCCTACATTTCCCCTCCACTATGGTACTTACTCATTGCATGATTTCAAACATGCCAAGAAAGAGAAAAGAAGATAAAAATTCTGAAGTTAGCAGTCATCCTTAAGAGACAGTATGACCCAAACGAAGTGGCTTACAACTTTACCTCTCAGGTGAAATTTGCCAAATTTGAACATGAGAAAGATGACTATGATGACTTGTTCGCTTCAGCTCAGTCGTTTGCATAGGTAAAACATCTAGTAGGGATCAAATTGGGAGCAAGGAAGATAGATAAGTTTATGTAGTTCAAGACAGAGTGTTACAAACACTACCTCTAGATTTATTGAAAACTATCCCTATGGTGAAGCAAGAAGGCCACAGTGAAGAACACACTACTGAGAAGAATCCTGAAAAGGAGTAGACAAATGAAAAGACCAGTGAGCTCCTAGATACCAATGTGCATATTGATGCCAACTTAATCAAGGAATGGGATCAGTTCGATCACGAGATCAAGAATCATAATGACTCCACATCATTATACCAAAATCACCTGCAATACAGGAGCCTATTATTAGTAGCATTACAATTGAAGGGGTAGTTGGAATAGTTAAAACTCAGCATGATATTGAAATAAGTCCAGAGAATCCTTCTAAAGAGATTGTATTGAAGGTTAAGGAAATACCACCCCTGGATGTATTTTACAGTCTAAAGCATAGGGCTATGGTCAAAAGACAGAGAAAAAAGAGGAAAATTGACCAGGGACCATTCTCAACTCCTTAACCTGAACTTATGAATGTGGTATGAAAAGACTTAGAAGTCAATCCTTCTGAGGATTTAACTAAGTTATCTCAATATGCAGGTGCCTATATAGTCGCTATAATGGACAAGGCCTCCGAAGTTAGCCAAATGATCAAAGAAAAGGTTCTAAGGTTCACCCAACTTGAAGAGAAAACGACAATGGAATAGCAGAAGATCGGTTAGCTTGAGCAACAACTAGCAGAGTAAAAACAACATAATGAGCAACTGAAAGAATAGTTACATTTGGAGAAACAAAAGATCGATCAACAAGCTCTCCAGAAACAACAAAAGTTGTCTTAAGAACTCAATAAGCTTCAAGTGGAAATTCAGCTGGAAAAGAAGGCCAAAGAAGAACAAATTGCACAACAGCAAATATAGGTAGAGAAATTCAAAGGTTATCCAAAGATTGATGAATTCAAGAAAGAAGCCCTAGAAGTGACAAAAGCCTTATCTTGGCAACTGAATATCCTTTGCCATAAAATATCATTGGTTGACCCATTGTGCATCATCACTGCATCACTCATTGAATAGGCAGTTGACACCAAGTTAGAATTTGAAAATGCAGATGATAAGGTCACAAGATTTCTCTCTTGGCGAAGTACAAAAAAAGGCATGGCTACTAATCTATCGAAAATCCAAGAATTGCACAAAGAAGTCGTGTTTTCAGAGTGAGAATCATAGTTAATAAAGGCCGAAAGAGCTACTTCTAGAGCCAGGGCTACAATGAATAGTGTGATCGAGTTGGTAAATGACAACTTATATGGAGATAACTTGATCTCCGATTGCTCCCCAGTAAATATCCCGAAGGCAAAAGAGTTAGAAAATCAGTGGAGAGAGGATTTGGCTAGCAGAGAAGAACAAATTGGCAAAGTGTAAATCATGACTTGGGATGCATTTTGGTTCTTCCTAGTCAAGTCGCACAGCCAGCAGATGGCCACCAAATTTCTTGCCGACGCTATCAATCGGATGGTTCCCGAGCTTTCAGATGCCACATACACAGGTCAGCTACATTCCATCCTGAGTCATCCTCCAGAAATTCAGGAAATGCTCTCAATTTGTCAGCTGCGTGTGCAAGAGAAGAAGTAGTTACAATGAATCAATTCAAAGCCTATCACACTGTTATTTTCATAAATCAAATCCCAAATTTTCATGTTTGTTGTTTCAACAACTCAAACTAATTTTTATTGATAGTTAGTTTTTATTTTATTATTTAAACCCTTTCATGTCTTTTAAGAAAGGGTCCTCAATTTGTATAAAACTTGACTTGAGAAGTTACACTTTTGTACTTCTGAATATATTTTTATCAGTAGTGGATCAAGGTTCTACATTTTTGTGAAGAAACTTTTTCAAGACCTGCAATTTTGTATCTCTTGGAAGTTTTCTCAAATAAGAAAGTGGAATCGGAGTGTTATTTACATTGGAAAGACTCAAATGCATGCGGTATTTCTATCACTGTTCTTTTGTCTTTTTTCCTTATGTGACGAATCATTCCTTTTAAAAGTTGTTATTGTTGATATATGTATGCTCTTCAAACAATTCTTTATCATGTCATTTCTGAAGATTTAGAATTGTTATACTTCAAAGATATATGTCAGCGATATATATTGTTATGAATGAGATATGTTTTTTATAATTACTTTGTTTAACTTCTTAAACAAAGTAATCATTATATATGAATGCATCTTTCTATTGATAAGTAAGCCATTTAAATGATTATTTATCTATTAGGAATAATCAGAAATCGCATTGTTAATACATCACCCAAGTTAGATAATTATATTTGCATATTTTCTAGTTATAAGTTAAAGCACTTATCATCTTTATTATACATTATAAAACAATCATCCATCAAACCATACATTTCTGGGAAACTGGTCCCATAATATCCATTCAGAGCCACCATACCAAATGGAAAAGGAGTTGTACTAAGGTTCGGACTGGGTGGTTATCCCCATTGTTGGTGCTAGGATTTTAGAGGCGTCAATAGATCCTACCTCCCTTTTTAGGGGGGTTGTCAATCTTTAATGCCTTTAACAAAATTAGGTGAGGAAACGTTTCCTCTAGCTTCTCCAATTACTCAAAAAAACCATGTTTGGTCAATTTAATGTTCTTAAATTATCGAATAGAGTTGGTAAACTTATGAAGTGCAAGTTCACCATATATGCTAGAAGCCTATTCTTTCGTTTAGTAATATGATGGTTATGTTTGTTTTGAGATTTTCATTGTTATCTAGATTTTTATTAGAGTTAGATTTCTACAAATTAATACGTGGAAGTGAAGCTACTGTTAGAATAAATGGGAGCTAAGCTACTATTAGATTAATCTAACAGATCATATATAATTAAGTATCATTTTGAAATGCCTTAAGTTATTCATCCTAAAATTATGAATCTATATAACCATCTTGCTGCTATGAAACAGAGTATTGGAATTCAAACAAAAGCTTGTCTACAAAATATATATACAATTCTAAACTTAAAGAGCATGAAGGAAATCTTTAATTAAAAACTGTAGAATGATATAAATTCTAATTCTAAAAAGCATGAAAGGACTACCAGTAATGAAGCGAAAAACATTGAAGGACTAAACTATTAAACAATTGTAAGCATAAACAAAATATGAAATGGTAAATAAATGAGTTATATGAAATAATGAAAATAGCTAAATAAGTAAACTAAACTAGAATGCAGTGATAACAGAAAGAAATTGAACGAAAACAATCATAAAGAAACGAAATGAAAATAAACTAAAAACCTTGACTATCTACATGGGCCCTCTGCATCCAGTAGGTATAATTCACACTCACATATGCATCAAATCATAGAAAAGTAACTTCAAATTAATACCAACAAAGGTCTGTTTCACAATTCTTCCACAATTAACTATTACGCCCCCCCTCCTATTGTTTACAGAGGATGCATACTTATATAAAATGCATGCTTAGTAGTTTAAGACTTCTACACCTACAGGTCTATTATTCAATCCTAATTCAAATATGAAATTAGATAAGAAAAGCGTTATTTTGTCCATTTTCTATTTGCAAATCAAATCGAAAAAACATGATGTTGCTGCGTGTTTGACCTGTGTCTTTGACCACGCCACTGTGTGACTTCTTTAGTGAATTGGTTTGAGTGAATAGGAGGAGATCCATGTGGGGATCAATCCTCAACTACCCATGTTCTTAGTTGCTTCATTGGTGCACTAGAACCCCACGAACCATGGAGGTAGCTATAGATTTATAAAATAATTGCAAAATCATGTTAATTTCATAGCTAATGCAATATTTAACATAACAATAAGGAACATTAAAGAATATGAAAAATAAGACATGTAAGAGTTGTTACCTTATCAAAATCTATGATTTATTACCTTTATGGAGTTGATAGTGATGATGAAAAAGGGAAAAATGGATGAAAAAGGGTATCAAAACAAAACAATTATGGAACTCTATATTCCCCCACATTGAAGATTTTGTATGTCCTCATACAAACCACAAAATTGATATCTTGAATTACTGCATTTTCTTGGACACTTCTGCTAGTACATCTAACTTCATATTTTTCACTTTCTTTCTAGTAATTTTGATCCATGGTTTCCTCATGAGGATCTTGTATTTCAAATTTATAACATGTTTCTGTAAAGCCTTGTTTTTTTCTTCTTCAATTTCTTGTTCTTATTAAACCACAGACTTAGATGTAAGATGATTTTGTCACTCTTAGCTATTTGAATCTCATTTTGTGCTTTCAAGGCTTGATTTTCATTTTTAATGTACCTATTTAATATCTCTAGTTCGAATATTTCTTGTTTCAAGATATTGACTACTGGAGGTTCTTGTGGCTCACTAAACTAAATTTATTCTTCCTCTTGAATTGGATTGATGTTCTTGTTGTGTCCCTTTTCTCAAGGGACTCAATATAATCATAGATCTGTTGTTGCACTGGATCAATCTCTTGCGTTCTTCATCTTGGACTTTGAGGAGGCAAGGTGACAGTTGGTGATGAAACCCTTGGTGGTGAGACTCTTGGTGATGAAACCATTGGAGATGAAACCCTTGGAGTAGTTCCTAAATCTTCTTCTTCTTCCTCTGAGTTTTCTTCTACTTCTATACTGACATGCTCTGTGCTTTTTTAGGGTAGTCCTTTTGTTGAGTTGAGTCTGGTACTCCTTCTTAAACCTATAACAAGGGGCTTTTGAGTTTTCTTCCTTTTTGTTTTAGGGTTCTTTGCTTGTGGTGAAATCTCTATTTTTTTCTAGATTTCTTTCTTCTAACATTTCTTTTTTTTATTTTCTCTAAAACTTCTGCAAGAGGGATGTCATATTCTGATAGTTTCTGTGTCTATTGTGGTTTTTTTCCCTTTATCTTATCAATTTTTATTTTCCTTCCCCTCCTAGGTTTGCTTCTATTTGGCTGCCCATGAGTTTCTTCTTGAAAGTGATTTCTTACTAAAAATATTTTCCAATTATCACCTATGTTTTGGAGATGAAATTCAACAAGTATTTTGACTAGACCATGATAGTACATTGTATTATCTATAAATTGAATTCTCCTCTGAACATTTCCTGACTTCTTTCTAAGACTATTCAGTAAGAAATACATAAGGTTTATCTCATTCTATTCAAGAAAATTCATTAGCATTCGAATATGATAGAAAAATTTACACCCATGGCCAAGAATCTTTATTTCAAAATTGTTTTGTTTGATAGGGAAGGATGTCTTGGTAGGGTTTTTAGAGTAGAGAGGCTGAGAGTGTGAGTGATGAAACAATGAGTAGTGAGGGTATAATGGAATGAGGCAAAATATAACCATTAAGATCATTGATGCTTATGTTTTGGGTGGTTGATTCAATGGATCGGGATATGAGCTATGATGACTGGAAGTGAATGGTGGATTATGCAAGATTTGATATGACACGATCAACTCTTTGCAATAATGATTTTTTATTTTTTGGTAGTACTATGTCTTACCATTCATATATGTAATGTTTTGATACCTATTATTAAATTAAAGGAGTGCATACATTTGATTTATTTTCTTGCTAACCTTTGGTTCCTTTTATGTTGTCTCCAGGTACTTTACATTGGAGGGGATTCAATCATTCCTTCAATCGTATGATCAGAGATGTCTGACAAATTGGCTGCAGAAAGTCATCAGAGCTGCAGAAAATCAATAATTTTGTAGCTATTTGGTATTTTTGAAAAGAAAAGGATAAAAGAATATGGATTTATAGAAAATGAGATACAAAGAAAATTTAAAATGCCAAGAATACTTGGTTTTCATCTTGAATTTTCTGCATAGACATGCCAACAATTGTTGGTTTTCATGTTTATACATATTTTATTTTATTTTTTTATTTTATCTCTCTTTTTATATGAAAAATAAAATTTTAAGGTGGAGAAGAATAAGAATGATTCTTAACCAACTTGAAATCAAAGTTCTCCTGGAAAATCTTTACAAATTCCTCTTTTGTCATTAGCTTGTGATAGATCCTGATTCGATGTCCATTCACTAAGAGAGGAACGTTTTCTTCATCAATAGTCCTAATTCTGACTACTCCATTGTCAAAAACATTTTCAATCTCATAAGGCCCAGGGGAGTGAGTTTGATATTTTCCTTGGAAATTTTTGAACTTTGAATCAAAGAGTAATGTCCACTCTCTTGGCTAAAATTTTCTTTCTTTGACATGTTTATCATGCCATCTGGATCTCTGTCACTAGAATAAACTAGTATTTTGGATATCATCTTTCCTTATTTCATCAAGCTCATTGAGTTGTCACATCCTTTGCTTTTGTGCTTCTGAGAAGTCAAGTCCCAACTTGATTGTTGTCTTGTAGGTCTAAATCTGGAGCTCAATTGGAAATAGGACTTGCTTCCCATAAACAAGTTCATAGGGAGTATGTCCTGTAGTGTTTCTCCATGTGGTAATGTAGGCCCATAAAGCTTTTGGAAGCTTTTTTTCCTAGTCCCTTCTGTGCAAGTGAACTGTCTTAGTGAGGATTTCTTCAATCACTTTGTTGGTAGACTCGACTTGTCCATTTGCTTGTGGATGGTATGGAGTAGACTTCTGATGCTTGATTTCATATTATTCCACTATCTTTTGCACTTCTCTAGATGTAAATTGCTTTCCTTGATCTATTACAATTCTCTTGGGACACCAAAATGAGTAAAAATATCCTCAAATAGAAATGAAACTACTTTCAGTAGCAAAAGAAATTTCTTTAGCTTCTACCCATTGAGTAACATAATCAGTGTATACAAGAATTTTTGTTTTTTGTTTTGAAGATGGATTAATTGGTCCAACAAAATCCAAAGCCCATTTTTCAAAGGGTTCAATGAGTACCTGAGGCTGTAGCGGCATTTCATCTGAAGGAACATGTTTCCCCATTCTTTGACAGCTATCACACCTCTTAACATATTCCTTGGCATCCTTAAAAAGGGAACGCCAATAATATCCTGAGAGAAGGACTTTATAATCAGTTCTCTTGTCAGAAAAATGACCTCCACATGGTTCATCGTGGCATGCTTTAAGAATTTTAGGTATTTCATCTTCTCTTACACACCTTCGGATGATGAGATCTAGTCCTATATTGTATAATTCTTCATTTATCCATGAATAAGATGCACTTGTTTGGATTATTCTTCTCTTTTCTCTAGGAAACAAATAGAAGGATAACTTTCATTAAAGTAAATAATTGGCAATATTTGCAAACCAAGGAAATTTAGTAGATATTGCAAAAATGTATTCATTAGGAAACTTATCCTCTACATGTGTATCATTGTTATCATTTTGAATTCTACATAAAAATTCAGCAATTGTGTTTTGTTTTCTAGGTCGGTCTAGAATGGTGATATTGAATTCTTGTAACAGTAATAGCCATCTTGTTACTCTACCATTAGTAACTGGTTTATTCATTAAATATCTAATCACAGAATGGTCTGTATGAACGAAAGTTTCATAGCCAGTAATGTAATGTCTAAATTTATTAATGGCATGAATAACAACTAAAAACTCCTTTTCAGTTACAATATAATTTAGCTTTGTAGGAGTTAAATTTTTATTGGTATAATAAATGGCATAAGGAGTGAGTTCTTTTTGTCCTAACATAGCTCCTAGAGCTCTATCTAAAGCATTAGTTGATATATGAAAAGGAAATTTCCGATTAGGTCCTTTTAAGATGGCTGCTTCAGAGATCTTCTTTTTCAAAGTTTCAAAATCCTTTTGACAATCAGTGTTGCAACTAAATTCACAATATTTAGTGAGTAATTTGAAGAGTGGAGATGCAATCTTTGTGAAGTTTTCTACGAATCTTCTATAATATCCAGTAAAACCAAGAAAACTCCTAACATCTCCTTGACAACTTGGGATTGATAATTTGGGAATAACTTCTACCTTAGATGATTCTACCTTAATTCCATCTCTTAAAATATGGTGACCTAAAACAATTCCTTCATTAAACATCATAAAAAAAAATTCATGACTTAATGAAAGATTTTCTTCTTTGCATCTTATGAGAACTTTTTCAAAATTTTCAAGTGCTTCTTCAAATGAATTTCCATATACTGTAAAATCTTCCATATACACTTCCACACAATCATGAATAAGACCAGAGAAAATTCCTATTATTGTTCTTTGGAATGTTGTTGGAGAATTGAATAATCCAAAAGGAAGTACTCAGTAAGCATAATTTCCCCATGGAAAAGTGAATGTGGTTTTGTCTTGATTTTCAGGTCCTACTTGAATCTGATTATACCCACTAAAACCATCCAAAAATGAGAAATATTTTTTTTTTCCGCTAATGTATCTAAAACTTAATCTATGAAAGGAAGTGGAAAGTGATCTTTTAAAGTTGCTTTATTGAATTCCCTGTAATCAATGCATACTCTCCATTTTCCATTTTTCTTAGGAACGGTTACTAGGGCTGAAACCCATTACCAGTCTAATATTGGATAGATGAAATTTACATTTAACTGTTTCTACAATTCTTCTTTACCATTTTTTTTTTAAAGTTTGGATACATTCTTCTTTGTGGTTGTCGAATTGGTCTAACTTTTTCTTCAATATAGATATGATGCATGCAGGTTTTAGGATCAATTTCTTTCATATTAGTGTCTTCTCATGCATGTGCAGAAGAGTTTTTTTGTAATATTTTTACCATTTTTGTTTTCTGTAATTCTTCCAGGTTTTCATTGATGTTCAAGATTTTTCCTGGAAAATTTTCCATAGAATGTAAAGACATTTGTCTAGATGATAGATATTCAATGTTACATTGTTCTTGAAAATTTTGACTATCGTCACAATATAAAGAGGGTTCATTATTTTCTATTGAATTTAAAATTTGATCCTCCTCATTTATTTGTGCTTTAGTGAAAACTGGTTGTATATCATTATCATCATCTATCCATTCTTCATTTCCTACTTCTATCATTGTTTTTGTAGGTGGGTACAATGTAAATTTCTTTTTCAAGCTTCCATTTGACATAAACATGTCTCTTGATCTACTACTGATAAGAGCATCAACTGTAGCTAACCTTGTCTTCCTAAAATTAATGGATTTCCTCCTAAATTATTCTTGGGTGTTGGAATCATGAAATCAATAGGATATTCCCAATAATCTAAGGATACATATATATGTTCTAACACATTATCGGATTTAATTACAAACATGTCTGCTAATTGTAACAATGTTGGTGTGTACTGAATATTAGGAAGATTCAATTTATCCATAGTTTGTTTGCTCATTATGTTTATTGTTTCTCCTAGATCAATCAGAGTGTTTGGTATTCCAGTTCCATTTATGTGTGTTTTTACAATGGGGCTTCCTGGATCTAAATATTTCTGAATTATTGTCTTCCCCATGATAATATCTACAAATTTCCCGACTAGTTGAATCCTTTGTAATTTTTTTCTTTTTCTTCCTGATCCTTTAGTACTCAATTCCTTAATTGTTTTTGCAAAAATATCTATTTCTTTTATTGCTTGTAATAAAGGAATTTTTATACAACCATTTTTCAATTCATCTAGCATATCGTAATCAGGCAATATGATTTATTTGTCTACTCCTTTATCGATTTTCAACCTTTTAGGAAAAGGTGGCCTTGAGATAGATATTGAAGGTTATTCTATAATAGGAGTGCTATTAGAATGTGTGGGATTTTGTTCTGTTTCAATATTTTCTTTCTGAGGAAGGGAAATTTCTTCTTCAAAGTCATTATTATCTCTTTTAGAATTTTTTTATGTTTCCTGAATAACAACAAATGGTTTCTTCCTTTCTAATACTCTACCAGACCTTAATTGAACATTATTAAGATCAAATGGAGTTATCATATAAGTTTGAGGATTTTGTCCTTGTAAGTTGTAAGCAGGTTGTGAAGTTTTATTGTTTGGATTTGGAAGTGCTTGAATGGGTAATTGATTTGGACTTTGTGAAAATGGCAAGGAAAGTTGTGGATTTGCATTTTGAGCTTGAGTTTGAGGCAACTAGTTGGTTTGAGGGATGTATTTTGGTGGAAAATTTGGATAAGGTGGCAGATATTATTGATATTGACAATTTCTTCCATAAGGATTTTTCCATCCTTGATTCCAAGATTTTGGTGGTTGAGCCCAAGGTTGCCATGGAATAGGTGGATTCCAATTATTTTGTGAATATTGTGCAAATTTTTGAGGATTAAAACCTTGAGTTTGATTTGTTTGAGGATTTTTTCATGGCCTTTTGGAAATAAAGTAAAGGGGTTCTACTTGATTTGGAATTCCCTCTTCACTAAAAATAGCCTTAAGATTTGGTATAGAGGGACATTTTGTTGTATCGTAATTTTCTACACATATAACACAAGTTTCTATGCTTTTCAAATCTAAAGGACATTCCCTCAGAGCATGCTTCTTTCTACACCTAGGACAAAACATGGATAATGCAACATTTTTGACTTTTTGCTTGTTTTTTATTTTAAGGGTGTCAATTTATTCACCGAGACTCTCTAAAATATATGTTTTAAAGTTATCAATCAAACTATCTATTTCTGCCCTACTTACTGTCCCGATTATAGATTTATTTACTCCTGATAAAAGAGGATCCCTTGAACTTATTCCTGTTCTTGCTTTACCTCTTAAAATATGTACACATAGATCACAAATATCTACAAATGGTAACTACGAAATATATCTTTTTCCCATCAGTTTGAAAATATCAATCCACTCATCTTTAATGGATTTGAGTAAGAGAGATTTCAAAGTTTCCTCATCCAGATTATTCATTTTTCCATTTTGATATTATAAACAAATATTTCAACAAAGTATTCAAGATTCTCATATTATTTTTGTACCATTTTGAAGACTAAATTTTTTATGCTATGAGGAATATAATAATCTTTATATTTCTCTAAGAATTCATCTTTCATTTGTGCCCATGTCCTTATAGAATTCATTTATAAAGTCATGAACCACTTTAATGTTGCATTCTTTAAGGTGGAAGGAAACAATTTTAGTTTTTTAGCATCATGCAAATAATCATATGATCTACATAATACTTCAAATTCGAAGAGAAATGTCTTTGGGTCTTCACTTCTTATTCCATGAAAATTGGGGAGGATAAAAGGCGAGATGCTTTTCATTGTTAATGTTGTATCTTCATCGAAGATAAGGAATCCAAAAGGTCCTAGATCTCCTCTTCCTCTACCTCTACCACCCCCTCTTCCACCTCCTTTGTTTCCTCCTCCTCCTCCTCCAATCCTATGTTGTTCACCATTGACATTGTGTACTTCTCCTTCTCCTTCTTCAGCTATGATGGATTCCTCAGAAGAGATATTTGGTTCTGCAACAAGATTATCTAGTTTTTCTTCTGTTTCTTGTATGAATGGTTTGTAGTAAGTTTCTTCCTCTTCTTCTTCAGAAGGAACTTCCAACTCTTGAGCTAAAATTCATTCTCTAGTTGAAGATAGAAAAATTATTCCAGTCATTAGATATGTAGGATCTACTTCTATCACAGCCTATGTTGATGAAGTTGGTGAACCTTTAGATTGGATTTCGGATCTTAAGACTTCCGGAAGTCTATATTGTCCTGCTATGAATGGAATTTGAGTTTGTGTGGGTGGTGTGGCACTACGACATCATGGTGGAGTGATTGATGATGTAGGAATTAAATTTCTTCCTCGACCTACAAACCTACCTCTAGAGTCTCTTTCCCTGTGCATGTCATGTTTTTATTTGATTTTTCTTTAAGGATTCTATTTACACTTCCCTAGCAATGACACCAAAATGTTTGGTCAATTTAATGTTCTTAAATTGCAAGCATAAACTATTGACCGGATTTAGTAAACTTGTGAAGTGCAGGTGCAATATATATGCTAGAAGCCTATTCTTTAAGATGATGGTTATGTTTGTTTTGAGATTTTCGTTGTTATCTAGATTTTTAATAGAGCTAGATTTCTACAAATTAATACATGGAAGTTGAGCTAGTGTTAGAATAAATGAGAGTTAAGCTGTTGTTATATCAATATACCAAATCATATCTAATTGAGAATCATTCTGAAATGCCCTAAGTTATTCATCCTAAAATTATGAATCTATATAAACATCTTTCTGCTATGAAACTGAGTATTGGAATTCAAACAAACTACAAAATATATATACAATTCTAATCTTAAAGAGCATGAAATAAATCTCTAATTACAAATTGCAGAGTGATGCAAATTCTAATTCTAAAAAACATGAAAATACTAACTTTAATGAAGCGAAAAACGTTAAAGGACTAAACTATCAAACAATTGTAAGCATAAATGAAACACAACATGGTAAACTAAATAACTAAGTTATATGAAATAATGAAAATAGTGAATTAAGGAAACTAAACTAGAATTGTATGATAACAGAAAGCAATTGAGTGAAAATAATCATAAAGAAATGAAATGAAATAAACTAAAAATCTTGACTGTCTGCAGGGGCCCTCTTCATCCAATAGGTATAATTCACACTCAGATATGAATCGAATCACATAAGGGTAACTTGAAATTAATATGAACAAAGGTTTGTTTCACAATTCTTCCACATTTAACTATTACGTCCCCCCTCCTATCATTTACAAAGGATACATACTTATATAAAATGAGTGCTCAACGATTTGAGACTTCTACACCTACAGGTTTGCTATCCAATCCTAATTCAAATATGAAACTAGACAAGAAAAGTGTTATTTCATAGATTTTCTATTTGGAAAGAAAATCGAGAAAACGCGATTCACTTGGAATTTTGATGCTACGTGTTTGAACTGTGTCTTTGATTGCACCACTGTGTTATTCCTTCAATGAATTGTTTTGAGTGAATAGAAGGAGATCCTTGGGGGGATCAATCCTCAACTACCCATGTGCTTAGTTGCTTCATTGGTGCACCAAAATCCCGTGAACCATGGAGGTATTTGTAGATTTATAAAATAGTTGCAGAATCATGTTAATTCCATAGTAAATGCAATATTTAACATAACAATAGGGAACATTAATGAATATGAAAAATAATACATGTAAGAGTCGTTACCTTATCAAATTCTATGATTTATTGCCTTTATTGAGTTGATAGTGATGATGAAAAAGGAAAAAATGGAGGAAAAAGGGTGTCAAAACAAAATAGTTATGGAACTCTACAAACCATGTCTTGAAGCCTCGATCTTATTACAAGAACCCTAAAACCCTTTTTCATTTAGATGTAATCAAACTCTATTTCCCACCTTAAATTTTTTCCAATTCTATGGTGATCATGTCGAGCCTTGTACTTTTCTAATGACTTATTCAATATCTCTTGTATTCTAAAATTGATTTACTTAACCTTTTCAACAAATTTTTCTATTGTGACAAATTTCTTCTAAAAATACTACGTAGATAATAGGACCATCCAATTGAAACATCAAACATATCCTATTCTCTTCACAATATTTCCAAAAGAGATATAAACAGGTGCATCTTATAGAATCTAAGGCATGATAGAAGACAATAGAGAATTTAATGGGTCAATAGAAGAGAATTCTTATCATAGAGAAGTGGGTCAGATAGGAGAGAAAGGCTCTGCAGCTGAGTGCACAGAAGCCTAGGTAGAGTCTGCAACTGAGTGCACAGGCCCCTGCAACTAAGTGCGTATAGTAGTTTTGAGTCTGTAATACCATATTGAATATCAATAAAGAAGATTACCGAAGAAATGTTGTGTATATCTACTTATTCATGTTTAACTTTCTCTTACGATATATGTGTGGATGAATAATGTATTTATGAAATATTGATCTAATGATGCACGATTCACTTGAATAATCCTTAATATATGCATGCAATAAATGTTAAGTACTTTTGTGAAGAATGCGATGAATTCTGTTATGTTTATTAAATACTTGTAGGTTTTAACCCTGTACAGAAATTACCTGCATACGAATTCTAAAACACAGAAAATAAAATAATGTGATATCATAACACATAAAACACATATACACAGAGATTTTCCCCTGGATCCCAAAATCGGGACTACCAGCTTGATTTTTCATTATTTTCCTTTCAATGTTACAATACAT
>APFE030636343.1:48209-62552 GCA_000404065.3 Pinus taeda
CCAACCTAACATAGGGTCCAAAACCAAAATTTTCCGGGGCGCTGCCCCGGACCCCATAAAGTGGGGTTATGGGTGCCCTTCAAACCCCCTGTTAACTACATGGAAAGAATATAACACAACCCAACGTTATCCCACTTGTTGTTTTCTTTCCATAGGGGGCTACAAGAGAGCTTAGTCATTTTCCCAACCCTGAAATGCCCATTGTCTCTCTACACCAAGAGAACTTTTCAGAGCTCATAGATTTTGTCAATGCATCTACAGTATTCTTCAAAGTGTCCACCTTTACCAGCAACACCTTGTTGTCTTCTATCATATCCCTCACAAAGTGATACTAAACATCAATGTTCTTTGTCTTTGAATGATATGCAAGGTTCTTTGCAAAGCAAATTGCACTTTGGCTATCACAGTCTATCCTTATAGCTTCCTATACTAACCCCATACTTGAACACAATCTCTGCAACCAAACTGATTCCTTCTTGCATGAGTGGCTACCATGTATTCTACCTTTGTAGTTGATAGTGCCATTACAAATTGTTTCTTACTCATCCCGCTGACTGCACCTCCAAATAGGTTAAATGCATACCCACTTGTAGATCTTCTTTGATCCAGATCTCCAACCCAGTCTACATCAAGAAAGCCACAAATATCCAACACTCTATCCAATCCTAGTGTTCCTTGGTAGCACAAACCATAATCACTAGTGCCATGCAAATACCTGAAAACCCGCTTCACTGCTGTCTAATGCTCCTTTCCTAGTTTTGACATAAACCTACTCAATACTCCCACTGCATGTGCAATGTTTGGTCTAGTATAGACCATTGCATACATCAGGCTACCGATTGTACTTGCATATGGAACATGGGACATGTCCTCTTCCTCTTCTTGTGTCTTGGGACATTGTTTAGCAGATAACCTCACACCTATAGGAATAATAACCTTCACCGGTTTACTATCATGCATATTAAACCTCTGAAATATTGTCTTGACATACTTCCTCTGATTTAACCAAAGCTTCCTCTTTGCCCGATCTCTTTTAGTTTCCATGCCCAAAATATAGTTTGCAGCACCAAGATCTCTCATGTTGAATTTGGAGGACAATCGGGTCTTCAAATCCTGGATAATTTCTTTGCCATTTCCAACCAACAACATATCATCCACATATAAGACCAGATAAATAACATGCCACCAATTAATTTAAAATACACACAGTGATCTGCTTTTCTTCTGGTGAAGCCAAGTCCCCGTATAAATGTATCAAATTTATGATACCAAATCCTTGGTGACTGTTTTAACCCATATAGATACTTCTTTAACTTGCATACCAGTTCTTTCTTACCCTTCACTGCAAAGCCTTCAGGTTGCTTCATGTAGATTTCCTCTTCCAGATCCCCATGAAGAAATATTGTCTTCACATCCATCTGTTCTACCTCAAAATCAAAAGCAGCAGCAACAGATAAAATTAATCTAATATAATTTACATTGGCAACAAGAGAAAAAATATCACAAAAATCAATTCCTGACACCTGGGAATAACCTTTTGCTACCAATCGAGCTTTGTATTTCTCCACTTTTCATTCTGCATTTGTCTTCTTTTTGAACACCCATTTTTTGCCAATGGGTTTCCTTCCATTCGGCAACTCCACCAGATCCCAAGCCTCATTTTTGTGCAAAGATGCCATTTCATTAACCATGGCCTCTTTCCAGAGTTTTCCATCCTATGAATCTATTGTTTCCTTCACATTTTTTGGATCATCATCAGTAATAGATAAAGAAAAATTTGAACAGAAATTAGTTGGACTATACCTTTCAGGCTACCTTTTTTCTCAAACTGATCTTCTCACAGTCGGAGTTTGTGGCTCTTCATCTTCTGATTCCTCCTCTGTTGTAGAGTCTGATTCTTCCTCCTTTAGCTCAAACTCTATCTTCTCAGGTTCCTTTCATTGGACTTCATGTTTAATAACATATTTCACCTCTCTAAACACCACATCTCAGTTGTACACAACCTTCTGTGTGGCTGGGTTCTAAAGCTTATAACCCTTTAAACCATCCTTATACCCAATAAAGATGCACTTTTCAGATTTACTATCCAACTTGGTTTGTTTCTCCTTTGGAACATTGTTATAGACATTTTTGGGCACTTCAACCCCAATAATAAATTTCCATAAACTAAGGGCTCCTAAGTCCCTAAAAGTGTTGCTTCACTGCCTAAAGGAACAAGGTTAGCTGATTACATCATCTCCCAGAAGTTCTCAACTAAAAACTGCTCATAAATGGTCAAAACTAGACCATACTAAAAGCCCAGTGTAGAGGGTGCGATGCATATCACCTTCCCAGTGTACAAGGTGCGATGCATACTGAATGACTCCTTTGTAGGGTGCGATGGTCGGGAATGGACAAATGGCAGGGACAAAATGTGAGGTGGAAGATCATGGAATCTTCCAGAAGCTTCCCCTCTGACACTTGCCTCTCTGGTTTCGACCAGGGATGAGTAAGATATCATCATTCTCTGGGTGGAAGCAGGAACTATCAGAGAGAGGACACTAATCAAGATCCTAGAAGATGACTCACCTCCCTATAATCATCTATATATGGATCCCTCATCACAGAGATCCAGAGGCTGGAATTTTTTGTATCTTATAGAGAATTGTTGTTGGTTTCTGGTGTACGTTCAATAGTGTGGTGATCTAAGCTTTGATTGAGGTGAAGAAGGGCTTTCTAGCTGGAGAATGATGCTGGGTTAGAACATATGGTTAATCCTCTTGCTACTTTTCATCTTAATAAAGCTATTCTAGTTTTCCTCCATATTCTTGTGTATTTGTTTATATATGCATTTATATGGTTAACACACATCTGGTCCTGTGTTATTTATGAATATAGATCTTTGTTCTTCGATAGTAGTATGTTGCTGTGATTCCGAAGGTGCTCTTTGAAGCTGGGTAGATGAAGAAGAAGCGGCAAAGCTCTGTCAGGAAGGAGAGGAAATCAAGCGCAAGACTAAGGTTGGTCTTCTTGGTCCCCCTCTTGTCTATTTTCATAAAGGAAAATGAAAGTAGACTTTACTTGTTTGTTTCTAAGATAGCCACCCATCTTAGTGGGAATAATAGCATCCGAGTGGACACTATTCCTGATAACAAAATGGCGACTCCACTGGGGATCGACTAGATTGTTTGTTAGCCTATCTGTCTATGTTTCTTTTATAAACTTACAGACGGAGCCTGAAGCCAAGCCAGCTAGCCTTCGAACTGCATTTGTTATACAAAAGAAAAGTAGATCAATGTTGCTTCAGTCTATCTCCAGGTTTTGTTTATGAATTAAACAATTGATCTGCAAACAATCTAATTGCCCTAAGTGGTGGCTCTAGTAGCCTCTTTAGATCACCCCTGTGTTTTACATATACTGAACATTACTTACTTGGCCTAAATCCCTGAACTAAATTGCAAACTATGAGTGGAAACTTGTTTAAAGTCTCGCAATGGTACCATCACACCCCGCCTTCAAGGCAGACTGTATGCATCGCACTTCCCGAGTGTAGTAGGTGCACTGCATACTGAATTCACAGTGTGACAGGTGCGATGGTTAGGGAAGGTTAACTTTACCTTAAGAATGTGGTTTTTTCTCACTGTTTTCAATCCTATTTAGGAGTTTTGTTGTCTGTAGTCAGTGTATCTCTGTGAAAACCCCCTTCTCTTGCATTATTCCACCTCCTTATTGCAAAGAACTGTAAGCGTTTTTATGTATTGTGCGCCATTTTCAGTTCTCTTTTGCAAAAAAGTAGCATAGTCGAACTGTCATTTCTGGATCTGAAAGTGTTGTAGCTGTCGTTCTCATTTTTAGAAGATAATCCCATTGTTCTTGATAGTCGATTATACAGTTACTATTGAATATGATTTGAATTAATAGTTTTTAAAGTGTCAAAAAATAATTTTCATTTCGAAATCGCAAAGTGTCTCTCCTACCTTCACTTCATTTTGAAAAGAAATTTGTTGAGTACTATCGCTTTAAAAGTAATTCATATTTGCACATAGCTTTCTTATCATCATTCATACATTAAGATGGCTGAAAAAAAATACATGCATGTGCATTTTCATTTTGATTGCTTGGTTTGATTTAGGACTGTGCATTTAGCGTGTGCTCTGTGCTCTTTGCAAAAATATTCTTAACTTTCTTTCTTTAGTAGCTAGGATTTTCATTTCCGAAAGAAGATTAAACATTTTTTTATCATCTTAGACTACATTTTAGGAATTATATACACATCACGCGGTGAACCTGAAAGGAAAATTGTTAAGCAAGATCAACTTAAAATAAATTTAATGAATCTAACAATGCTTTGGAACTTAACGCACAACATCTAGAGGTCTAGGCTAGAGACGTATTCTGGTGTCGTAAAACCGGTAATTGTTGTTTTCAGTGTTGGTTGGGTGATTCCTCCACTCTGAGATGGCAACTGCCAGTATGGACTTGTGCTCCCAAGTACCGTCAAGTATATATTGGGAGACCGCAATAGGTTGCATCCTTCATCCTTAGGAAGCTGTGTCTGCCGCCCTATCGATTGCAATGCACTAAACACAACATTCAGGAAGATTGATTGTCGTACCGTAAAAAGCATTCTGCAGTTTTGCGATTGGTTTGGTAATCCTCTCTGCCTAGATCTCCATAGAAGTCCATTTTGCTCCTTTTCAGACTCCTTAAAAGAAAAGGTCCTCTAAGCGCTTATCACTTCAAGCTCAATAAAAATCAAAGGCGACTAGTATCATATTTTTTTTTTCTCAACTCTTTAAAATTAAAAAACCAAGTTGTGCCAAAGCGTCTAAAATTCATTTAATTCGAAAAACATTTTCCCTTTTTATTTTGAGTTGATCAAGTAATCCACAATCGTGGAAGAAAGTCAATCAAAACCCCTTCGTTCGTGGAGACTTACGAGTCAACCGTTGTTGACTCCTAAAGCGAAACCATTCCAGACGAAGTGAACTCGTTTAACTGGATCAAAGTCCCCTAGGTTGGTTGGAGCAAGCACTCCAACATCCTCAGAGACTTCAGTTACTCCGAACATTTCTGGTATCCCTACCTCTACAGAATAAATTCCGCAACAACAAAAGGACATTACAACTGATCCTAGTGTGACAGTTAACACCTCTATTCCTGAACCGACTCTATCTACAGCCAATTCAGAAGGTGTTAATACCCAACTGTCTATTGCTATAGAACTTACATCTTCTCTGACACCAGAAATATTTTACAGACTTGACGGTCTACCTCTTCCTCCCGGATTGATTGCCATAAAAGAGATTGTGGAAGATCCTCCATCTAGCACTCCAACGCAACTTGGAGTTGGGATCGCCCTGTATCCTTCTTCATCAGAAAATATTCACCCACCATTGGAAGTTCCTGAAGAATCACTGAGGAATCTTTTGGATAGGCTTAATATGTCTGAAAAACCGTGAACATCAAGGACTATGTTACCCGACACAGTAATAGAAGAAGCTCCTTCTGCTATTTCGACAATGTTCGCTGGCATGCCATATGTCCCAACCAACTTTAAATCGCTGGATGGAGTCCATCCAGGGGCTATCTCACCAACTTTCAATCACTGGATGGAGTCCATCCAGGGTCTATCTCACCAACTTTCAATCACTGGATGGAGTCCATCCAGGGGCTATCTCAACAGTATGGACTGTTCCCGTTTGTTCGTCTGGAATTATATCTGGAATCTCTTACGTTGAGTCTCAACAAATTGATCCGTCATAGGGCTAATTTGGGCAAACTAGTCCCCAAAGGAAAATCATTCCTTTGAGTACTGGATTACTGTCATATGGAGGGTCTTATACCCTTTCATTGCCTTCCTCAGAAGGACAACCATGCGTGAGTTCACAACAAAATTTGGGTTATGCTGGAATCAAAACTAGCGGTTGGGTGCCAATCCTGTCTCAACAACCAAGATTTTTATGCTCAATACAACAAAGTTTACCTATGACAAACATCCCCACTATGTCGGCTATTGTGGTACTATCACAAACACAAGCGTCACCAGTTGTATGCCAACCTCAAGTTTCACAGGTTGTAATGCAACAAACTCTTGTACCCACAACACAACCACAATCACCAACTAGTGGAATGGCACAGGTTCAAACAGGGAACACCAACCCCCATCTTGGTCAAACAGTCAATACTAGACAACAGCCCATGACTTCACAGTTATGGCTAGTGCAATACCAACAACCGCAATTCTAGCAGGCTTACCAAGGATATGAGCAACAAGTCTTTGCAAGTAATGGACAACCGTATCAACCATATCATAATGGTTATGCCCATCAACCTTACCAAAGTTACCAACATCAAATGCATTATGCTGGTATGCAAAGACCGACTTCTCAAACAATTCTGTCTTATCCTGGGTATGCTCAACCAAGCTTGAATCAACAATTGCCTTTCGTGGCGACTTTAGAGTTACCGGATCTGAGTCGACTAACGAATGATCCAATTGCCTATGCCCCCTGGTGGCTGGCGATTCTGCATAAACTTCTGTCTGATATTCCTCAATTTAATGAAAATCCGGGCGAAGACCCATCGAATCATGTGATGACCTTTCACCTATGGTGTTCATCAAACACTCTCAATGATGATTCGATTCGGCTTCGCCTCTTTTAGTGCACGTTAACTGGTCTGGCAGCAAAGTGGTATATTGAACTGCCTAGAGCTTCGTTTGATAACTTCAGTACCCTAGCCACAACCTTTTTAACCCATTTTCAGTTACCTATAAGGTACAAAATAGGAACTGAGCTACTTACCAATTTCAAACAAATGACAGCCACTCACATATCCGATCATATTCATGAGTGGTGACGTCGTCGTAGAATGGTAAAAACATATGTTCCTGATAAGCTATTGGCTGAATGGTTTATTAAGTCACTGTTACCTGCTATTACAGAAGATGTGGCAAAGGGAGGAGTCATCACTGAAGAGCAAGTTATTGCTTGTGCACAATTTCTAGACTTGATCTATACTCAGTCTAGCATGCTCTACGATAAAATCCCTAATGCTCCTAGACCAGAATTTTCCATTCCTCCGCCTCCTAAATCAAACAAAGACTCTCATGCTGGCAATGGTGTGATAGGTACGACAAGCACTAAAACCGTGAAGGCTACATCGAAAAAGGCCCGCACATTTTTGAGTCAAAATGTAAATGAGGAACTTCTAGCCTTGGAAGTAAATTTTGTGTCGACAGACAAAGGCAAAGAACCCAAGCAACCAGGAGGAAAGAAGAAAAAACAAGGGAAGAAGAAAAACCAGGAGGACTCATCTCCTAGAAAATATTTTGCAAACCCTTCTGGGAATGGGAAACCAAAAACTCCATGTCATATATGTGACGAGGATTACTGGACCAGAGACTGTCCATATAAAGAAGAACTTAGAAAATCTTTCAAAAGTTCAAAATCCTCGGTTGTATTGATTGATCCATTTCCAAACCCAGGGACAAATCTAGTTGCTAGCGAAAATGCTTCCCCATCCCAGGTGCTAATGTTATCAGTTTCAAAGCATCTAAATGATACTCTCATATCAACAAGGAGTAAAGATTACGGGAATCCACAGATGTTGAACAACAAGGATAATGATCAACCTAGTAGTTCAACAACAACTTCAACAGGATTTGTGCCACCCATCATTCCTGAATTAACAATAAAACCGCCAAAGGAAGTAGTACAAAAATCGACGTTTAATCCTCGTGACCTAGCAACACAACACTATAATATAGTGGAGGATTTAGCCCAATCGCCCTCCGCGATGTCGACTCTTGAGGTACTGCAAAATTGCCCCTCCCAAAAGCAGGCTTTATTATTAGCAATAGGTGGGATTGACCCAATGGATTCCAATCTTGTATCTTCTAATCATAAAGGATACGACCCTCAGCTGCCAGCTTAACTAGCTTTCCTCATTCAAGTGAAAGCCCTCAACAAAACTGTTCATAGAACGATTATTGATGAGGGGGCATCCACATGTATCATGTCGATGAGTTGCTGGAAAACTCTAGGGTCTCCATCCTTGTCACAATCGTCGATGACATTGAAAGAATTTGATGGACGAACATACACCCCGTATGGGATACTAAGTAACTTGCAAGTCAAACTGGGGGGCAAAACAGTAGAAATCGATGTTGAAGTCATCGATGGAAACCTCGATTGCAACATCCTACTGGGAAGACCCTGGATATACGCCATGGAAGTCATTTTGTCAACCTACTTTAGGAAAATTTCATTTCCTTCCCAAGGAGGAATTACAATCATCAACCAACAAACTTTTCTCCCCAACAGTTCGCAAGTTACGAGAAGCATTTCGATGATCCATGGAAGCCCTAGCATGATTCACAATATTGAAGTAGGCCTACTAAAAGACCCCACATTAATGGGAACCTTTACCCTACCGCCTCCAACAAATTTGGCAGAAGTGGCTAATGGAGGAACCTGCAATATGATATCTTCCATTCAAAAGATGTCAAAAAATGATGTTAAAATGGATCATCCGCAAGCTTTTCCTCTAGCCCCACTGGAAATATTATAGCAATCAATGTTTTCAACATGGGAGGCAAACCTGCATCAACTCTCATTGAGCGTTTGGATAGATGGGTCTAAGGAATATGGCACCCCTTTAGATCCTTGGTTGCAAGTACACTCTACAGACGAAGGAATCATTCAATCAATGATGATTGATGGGGCACCATGGGAAGATTGCCACCATCATTCCCATCTTCTGAACTAGAAAGAAGATAATTCTGGCAACCTACACCATCCTTCAGTATTTGAATTTCTGATAAATACTGTAAATACGGTGGATTCTGAGAGAAACCTATCCAATATCGAAGAGACTACTGCCATAAATATCTCAACCAAAATAGATGTTGTAGAGAATATTCATGTTGGCAAATCTTGTTCTTCTTCAAAACTAGAAATACATAGCACTCTCTTTCGCGAGTTTATAGATGTCTTTGCTTGGTCATATGATGAAATGCCAGGTATTGACTCGAGCAAAGTTGAACACAAAATTAAGATGTATCCAGATGTCAAACCGGTACGACAGTGGCTAAGGCAGGTGCACCCCGAGAAAGCCATTGCCATCAAGGCAGAAGTTGAAAAACTCCTCCATGTTGGTTTCATTTACCCCGTTCCTCTGACCGATTGGGTATCGAATATTGTTCCTGTGATGAAAAAACAAGGAACTATTAGAGTGTGCGTCGATTATAGGGATGTAAATCAAGCTTGTCCAAAGGACAACTACCCTACACCCTTTATTGACCAGATAATTGATGAGTGCGCCAGATGCGAAATCGTTTCATTTATGGATGGATTTTCTGAGTATAATCAAATAAATATCCGCACAGGACCAGTCAAAGACTGCATTCATTTTTCCGTGGGGCATATTCGCATATCGCAAGCTACCCTTTGGTTTGAAGAACACAGGGGCAACTTTTCAGAGAGCAATGAGCTATGCTTTCCATCACATCAAAAACATCGTTCGACCATATCTCGATGATCTCCCAGCTCATTTGAAAAAGCGGACCAATCATCCCCGCCATTTGAGAGCAATATTTCTACATTGTCGACACTACAAGATATGGCTCAATCCGCACAAATGCGTTTTTTGTGTCAATTCTGGTCATTTACTTGGCTTCGTAGTCTCAAAAGATGGGATTCATCTCGACCCATGCAAGGTTCAGGCAATCATCGATTTGCCTCCACCTTCAAACTTGCTTCAGATTCAGAAACTCCAAGGGAAAGCAAATTTCCTCAGGAGGTTCATTCCAAATTACGCCGAACTAGCTAAAGGTTATACTCGTCTATTGAAAAAGGAAGTACCCTTCGTTTGGGACTAGGTCGCGCAAGCCTCCTTTGATGCTTTAAAGAAATCTCTAATACAAGCATCATTAATGTATGCTCCTAATTATCAAAAAGACTTTAACCTGTATCTGGCTGCAGCAGATACGACCATAGCAATGGTTTTAGTTCAAGAAGACAATGGAATTGAACATCCTATATATTATTTAAGCCAAAACTTAAATTATACGGAATTTAAATACCCCTACGTTGAAAAGCTCGCCCTCGCAGCTGTTCAAGCGATACAGAGATTTCGACACTACGTCCTCTTCAGAAAAACTACCATTTTATCAGATTGCAACCCCATGACTTACATATTGTCGCAACAGTTGCTGGGGGGAAAATATTCAAAATGGATAGCAATTCTACAAGAGTTTGATTTGGAATTCAAAAAATCCAAATCAAAGAAAGCCCTGGTATTCACAGAGTTATTATGTGATCTCCCATCGTCGTCCAATGATGCCACATCAAAAGAAGCAATCGTGGATGAAAATTTGTTTCTAATATCTTCAAGCGATCTGTGGTATGGAGATATAATCATCTATCTCTAGACACAAACATATAGGTCTAATACCTCACGCTCCTAACAACGATGTATTCGATACCAAGAGAAAGACTACATGATCGTCGACGATACCCTTTACTGTCGTGGTATCGATACAGTTCTGCGAAGGTGCCTCATCCATGAGGAGGCCGAAAATGTCTTGAATGACTATCATTCAAGCGCATGTAGGGGGCATCAATCTGGTTATGCTATGGCACAAAAATTTTGCAAGCAGGATACTTCTGGCCAACAATGTTCAAATATTGCATAACCATAGTCAGAAGTTGTCATGTTTGCTAAATTTTCGATAACAAAACTAGAAGACCACCCACATGACTGCAACCAGTAGTAGCTGTTGGGCCATTCTCCAAACGGGGCATAGATTTCATGACATGTAACCCCACCTCAGCTGGGGTGCATGGGTACATCATAGTCACGGTAGACTATTTTACCAAATGGACCAAGGCGATGCCTACATTAAACAACAGTAGCGAAACAGCTTCCCTTTTCTTTTTTAATCACGTAGTCTCCAAATTCGGTATTCCATAGGCCATAGTCACAGATCATGGATCACATTTTCGCAATCACATGATGGTTGAGTTGGCTGCCAAATTAGGACTGTCCCATGATAGCTCTACTCCATATTATCTGCAAGCCAACGGACAAGTTGAGGCAATCAACAAAGTCCTAAAGCGCATGCTGCAAAGGATGATCAGAGTCCACAAATGGGATTGACACCTAATCCTGTACTCGGCCTTGTGGGCATACCGGACATCGGTAAGAAATGCAACTAGATTCACACCTTTTCAACTTGTGTATGGTCTGGAAGTGATCTTACCTGTTCAATGTGAAATCTCGTCCCTCAAACTCGCAGTCGAACTTCTCCCCGGAACCTCAGAAGAAGAGGCTCGTTTCTTGGAACTAATCCATTTGGATGAAACCTGTCATGATGTAGCTTTCGTTAACAAAGCTCATAAGAAACGACTCAAAGCACAGTTCGACAAGAATGTCAAACCTCGCATCTTCTCAGAAGGTGACCTGGTCTTACTTTACGACCAGGAATCCGATAAGTTGGGGGCAGGGAAATTCAAATCATTATGGATGGGTCCCTATATTATTAAGCGAGTATTAGAAGAAGGAGCCTACGAGTTGATGGAATATGATGGGATTCCACTGGCGCAACCTCGAAACGGGTTGTACCTCAAGCGTTACTATGCTTAATTCCGCGTAGTAATCCTCATGCTTTTGTTACATTTTTGTTTTCCCCAAGAGAATTTATTTTGGTCAGGTAATCCTCCTTTTGCATTTTTTACAGATTTCAAACCCACTGGAATCATTCGTTGGATATGCCGAAGGAGCAAGTCGTAGTTCATGGAACCTGTCTTCTACGGCATGGGCCATTTTCAATCCCAGCGACGAGTTAGTAAGTTTTCAGAGGAGTGTGTATTGGTCAGTCTACGAACAATATTGTTGAGTACAGCGCATTGATAGAACTCCTCTCTGATGCCATCACACATGGCATATGCCGACTTGTCGTCAGGCTAGACTCACAGCTCGTCATTCTACAACTCACCGGCATCTATTCTGTACAGAATCCAGCTATCTATCGCATGTTCCTATGGGTCAGAATTTTGGAAAGACAGTTTGATTTCATCGAATATAAACATATTTCTAGAATTTTAAATACATTAACAAACTCATTGCCAAATTATGTGTTATATAGACATTTGCAACATTTATAAAAAGAAGCATCACATCAATATATGCAGCAGGATCATGTAACTTAACCAAAATAAAGCTCCAAAAATCAAAAATATATTTCATAACTGTTTATAGTCTGTACATAATGTTCTGTAACCAAGACAAAATCGTTCAAATGACCCAAAACTCAAAATGCTAGGGGGCATCCTAGTCTAATGATGCTGGTGATAACAAGTCACCGCCTGTGCAATCATACGTAAAAGCCTAGTCCATCGACTCGACACTCCAGTAGTATGTCATTGCAACCGTAGAGGCAGCTCATCGGTCCTCACATCCGGGATACCAAGGGTAAGACCCTCGATCTAGTCCTGTAGTGCTGAAAGAGTCTCGACCACATCAAGGTCGCGAAGGATGGCCCTCCCAACAGCCTCTCCTACTGGAGCGGCCGTTGGGTCTCTGCGGTGTACTGCCAGTCGAACTTGTCCAACATCTGCATGAGCACATGAGTTTTGATTAGTATTGATAAAAGAACATAAGAAAATTATAAAGAACAATGAACAGAGATATGGTCAGAAGAATCACCCATGGCACCCCACTGCTCGCCAACCAGCAGTACCAAATCTGGGTCACCTCGGAAATCCATACCAGCATATGGGAACCTAGCATAAACCATCTCCTGATGATCGAACCACTCGAATAAGGTCTCATAAAAATAAATCTGGGGCTGGCCAACGTGCCGAGACATGAGGTCAACCCATCTCTGCATCCGTGGTTCAGTCGGTGGAGTTAGGCGAAGTGAAATGTATTGCAGCTGCATCAGTGGGATTCTCTCCAAGGCGAAAACGGTCAAAATAGAACCATAACCGAAGTTCTTGGATCTTCTACTTTTCACCTTGGTCAATTGTTCTTTCATCATAGAGAGTACTGCATCACACCAGTTGAACACCTTCAGTTCAAGGCATTCCAAAGCATACTGCATGTAAGACCTGCTAGCTATGTGAAGAGTAGAACTACCAGCTAGTCTAGCAAAAGTGAACAGAATGGTCTGCAAGGGCTGGTCAGTGACATCTTGGATATTGATCTTTTCATTCGTACTCGGCTGAGATCCCTCTCTGCAGTGCCGGCGAATGTACTCCCTCATGGACTCACCCCCACTGACAGAGCTTGATAATGAGAGAGGGGCATCATGCCTCGATAAACCGGTCAGAAAATAGATGTCCATGATAGTCAAGGGGATCGATTTGCCCCTAATCTGGAACACCTGGTTGATAGGATCCCAGGCATTGAGAAAATATTGCAACAAACTGATTTGTTGCCTCATGCTAGAGATATGGAAAAACTTCAACAAGCCACAGTTCCACAATGCAGCTACTGTGCCTAGATCATGTAAAGTGACAGTGTCCTCTTCTTCATGCTCGCATTCTTTCCATGTAAAAACCATTTTGCTTCGATGAATCTCTGAAAAACAAACAATAGAAGAGTCAGGATCTTCATTTGGTAAAAAACAGGCAAAAATCCATGAGGAAACTATGCAAAAACTTTCCTCCTTGCGCCCATCGCACCCCAATAAGTGTACTGGGAGCGATGCATACTGACTAGTCAGTGAGAAGATCAATATGCATCACACCTTTAGATTAAGGAAGGGTGTGATGGTCCCAGGGCAAGTTATTCAAACCCCAGAGGCTCAGTAGAACAAGGAAACAGGCTCAAAATCCAAAATGAAAGGCATGTAATTGAAAAGCACAAGTTTAGCTCCTTCCTAGTCCAAACGACGTCAAGAATCATCCACAGAATCTCTCGGAATCCGCTGGTGAAAATCAAGGGGGAAAAGCACCTCCAGAGCTCCAATAAACCAAATTCAAATGAAATGGTAAAATGAGAGGTAAAAGTCACTTTTAATTTACCATGCACGTAATTCAAGTAAAATACTAGTGTTCTTAACTCATTTATCAAGCATATGTTTTCATTTCTCATCGAATTGATAAAGCAAATGAATAGGTCATACAATCTTTGAAAGAACAAAATGCTAATGGTGAATCAAAGACTCAATGACCATCATCGTGAGCAATGTTACCGCAGGGTTCAAGCTCGTTAAAAAATAAACATAAGTCATGAGCAAATGTTTCCCCAGCATTTAAGCTCATTAAAAAATGAACCAGTAAATAACCATTGTGAATGCCTTATCGCCATCTTTTGAGCCTTGGTCGTGTTCTCATCATCACCTCCACTCTGTTT
>APFE030636349.1:2610-36485 GCA_000404065.3 Pinus taeda
TGTTAGGCCCCTACACTACTAGTGTAACCCCTTATTGTTATTAGTACAACCAACTTATTATATTGATGTACCCATGTAGTGCCCATATTGTTACTATTGTGCCCCATAGAAGCCCACTATTGTTATTATTGTGCCCTTACATTATTATTGTTATGTCGGCTCTAATTATGTTATGAACCCTTAGACTCCTATATATAGAAAGGAGGTCTTTTCATTTGTATCATCCAAGAATTGTTCATTTATGTAATGTAAAGGAGGTTGCCCCCTCGAAGAGGCTGAATTCTAAGGCGTTGATCTATCTTTTCTATCTTTTCTTGAGCTGGTTTCATAAAAAAAATAATATTGCTCTTCTATCCATGATAGAAACAGAAACATCTACTCAAGCAAGTAAGGATCCTCATTGGGTAAAAGCCATGGAAGAAGAAATGTTATAAATCGAGAAGAATGAGACATGGGATCTGGTACCTTGTCCAAAGGACGGAACCAAGTGGGTATTTAAAAACAAAATGAATGAAGATGGACAAATAATCATAAACAAGGCAAGACTTGTTTGTAAAGGCTATTCACAAATTGAAGGAATTGACTTTGAAGAAACATTTGCACCGTTTGCTCGTGTGGAAGCTATCAGGATGTTCTTGGCATTTGCTTGCAGAAAAGGATTCAAAATATATCAAATGGACGTAAAATCAACATTTCTGAATGGGGAACTCAAGGAATAAGTCTACATGGAGCAACCAGAAGGGTTTAATCTAACAGAAGGAAAAGACTTTGTTTGTAAGTTGAAAAAGGCATTATATGGGCTGAAACAAGCTCCTAGAGCTTGGTATGCAAGATTGGATCACTCTCTACAACAACAAGGCTTCAAGAAGGGGGTGGCATGAAGTAATCTCTACATAAATGTGGATGAGGATAAGTTACTAGTCACACTTGTTTATGTTTATGATCTGATTTTTTCTAGTAATAATGATGAGATGAGCTATGTGTTTTCTCAAAATATGTCAAAATATTTCGAGATGTCGATGATAGGAGAGTTATCTTACTTCCTTGGACTACAATTATTTCAAACCATGATAGGCATGTTTATATCTCAAGCCAAATATATTAAAGACATGCTTAAAAGATATGGAATGGAATACTGTGCACCTATGAGAACACCTATGACCACAAATTGTAAATTAAGAAAATATGATGACTCCCCTCCAGTAGATGCAACTCATTACAGATCAACAATTGGTGCCCTTCTATACTTAACTGCTACGAGACCCGACATTATGTAGGTAGTAGGAATGGTGGGAAGATTTCAATCAACCCCTAAATAATCCAATTTGATGGCTGTAAAAGGAATTCTTAGATACTTGAAAGGAACTGCTGATTTTGGCCTTTGGTACCCTAAGAGCTCAATACTTACTATGACTGCATACGTCGATGCTGATTGGGCCGGAAGTGTCGATGATCAAAAAATTACTAGTGGAAATGCATTCTCTCTCGGAGACTATTTAGAATCTTGGCTCAACAAAAATAGACATCCATATCACTATCTATAGCTGAAGTCGAGTATATAGCTGCCGCAGATCGGTGTACTTAAATATTATGGATGAAGCTCTAAAAGATGTCAACATAGGTACAAATCGACCAATTACTATTTATTGTGATAACACAAGTGTGATCAGCCTCAACAAAAATCCAGTGATGCACTCAAATACCAAACATATACCAATCAAGTATCATTTCCTTTGTGAACAAGTAGTTGAACAAAACATCATCTTGGAATATATCAATACTAAGGAGCAGATAGCTGATATTTTCACAAAACCTCTTCCTCAAGAAGCATTTGAACATCTTCGTCAAAAGATGGGGGTTATCTCTTTAGCATCACTTAAGTTGATTCATAAATATGTTGCAAGACAGGGGGAGTCCTTGTGCACTCCTTTACCCCTGATGTCAAAGGGGGAAAGAAGAAGAATATTGCCATCAATGACAAAGGGGGGGATTGTTTATCTAGATTGTCATTAATGGCAATATGAAGATGAGGAGCTATCAGAGCAGAGCTATCAAAGCAGAGAAGAGAAGCAAGTGTAAGAGTGGAAGATTGAGGAGGAGACATATCGAGAGTATCGGGTGTAATGTATGCCCAAGAAGAACTGAGAGGAAGAATTCATCAAAAGAAGAAAAGAGGAACATATCAGAGCGGAGAATATTGGAAGTTGTCAGACCAGGAGCATTATATTAGAGCCGAGGTATGGAGGAGGGTCGTGGAGTTGTATTGGATGGCGTTAAGAGATGAACAACAGAGATGAGTTTTTGTCCTAGCAGAAAAGGAATCTGGAGGAGTAGAGCTATCAGAAGCCAAAGGAAAAAACTATTGGAAGTATTGCATATGCCAAGAGTAAGAGCCATAACGAAGGAGTTAACAGTTAATCTCGTGGTTAGATAACTAAGTTCTTTATTTAAGTGATTGATTAATTCACGTGGTTATATTCCAAAAAGCAGGTTTGTAATAGTGGCAATGGTTTTTGGGCGGATGCAAAATGGTAAGTGGTATTTAGAGGAGAGCGCCCGATTCCATTCAACGGTTGACATGTAGCAACTAGAGGAGAGAGAAAATTAGCTCATTTCAGGTGGGTAACTCTCGTGCAAGTAGTCCACCCAAAATGCATGTAGGCCGTTGGATTTAGCGCGGGTTGATCGACGACAAAGGATCAACGGACTGTTTTGGGTTGGTCGGGTTAAGTTGGGACCATTAGATCTAGAGAGAAGAGATCTACGGTGCAACAAGCTTCCGGTGGATTGTGTTGATCAGACCAAGTGTTGATCATCGGATCTAATACAAAATAAATCGACGGTGCAGAATGAGGACTCCTATTATATAGCACCCTAATGGTATATTGCATCCGTCGTATCAGGAGTTATGTATCGTAGTGTTTAAGGCCTTGTCACATTAAAACTCCGATTGCAATAATACTGCGGCCTTTCTGCTCCATTGTAATATGCCCTATTATAATATCACGTCTGCCAATTCAGAAGATATGTATCGCAAGTTATAAATGGATGGCATGCTATAAACTGTGATTACGATATTACTATGGACCCGATGGATTCATTAAAAATAGTTTATAATCATATCGCATCCAACAGGGCAATCGACTATTGGCCATCGATTGTACTATGGGAATGACTTATAAAGACCTCCAGAATGTTGTGATTGCAATTGTGGGTTTAAAGGAATAACTCTGACTATTCATGAATGTTGCGATTGCCGTAAAGAATAATTCTATTGTTTGAATAATAATAAATATGGCCTCTCTTCCTAATTAACGTGTCCTGTGAGTATTGATGAATTCAAAGATACAGAGGAAGCTGAAGAGTGAGTGCATAGGAAGCTAAAAGATCAAGAAAAAATTGAGGAAGCTGAAGCTCAAGTGAGTAAGGAGGAAGCCAAAGGTCAGGTGTATCAGGCATATAAAACTTAGAATAAGAAAAGATTAATGTTGTTGGCGAACTATAAGGAAAAAAATGAAGCCAAAGTTCTGGTAGAAGTGGAAGGAATAGGAGGATTGAAGTAAGTCATAGGTCAAGCAGGGTTGGGAGTAGAGAATTACAACCAAACAGATCCAGATAGTTTACAACAGAGGGTTGGAGCCCTTGAGGTTGGTGCCTCAAAATTGAAAGGATTGGTGTCTTGGGATTTGGTGCTCCTAAATTCAAGGTTTGTACCTTGACAAGACAAAGTTGGTGCTCTGGAGGTTGGAGCCTCACAAAGAGTCCAAGTTGGTGCTTGGTAACTGATTGAAACCATATATATATATATATATATATATAGATATTGTGCTTGATTTATTGCAAATATCATATTAGTAAAAACATCTATTCCTGTTATCTATTTTTGTGTTCCAAATATAAATGTTTTTTAACTGAAAAAATAATAATTGAAAAGAAATACTAATTCAGCACCCCTCTTAGTATTTCCAACAATTGGTATTAGAGTGGGCTTCTTCATATTAGCCTAACAGCTTGAAGAAGGATTCTTAGTCATGATTAGAAATCAAGAAGTGTCAAGAAGACCTCCTCTGTTTGATGGCACAAATTTTGGTTTCTGGAAAAAGAAAATGTCCTACTACTTAATGTCCCTTGGACCTAAAGTTTGGCATTTGGTCTTAAATGAGTACATAGCTTCTTCCACTCTTCCAAAAGATCAAGATGAGGGCAAAGTCTACGTTGCAAATGCAAAAGCCTTAAACTCCATCACTAGTGGAATCATTGATTCTGAATTTACAAAAGTCATGAATTGTAACTTTGCCAAAGAAGTATGGGATAAGCTAATTGGCTTATACGACGGGGACTCCAAAGTCAAGAAGGCAAAGCTTCAAAATCATAGAAGGAAATTTAAAAGTATGAAAATGGATGACGAAGAAGATATTGCATCATACTTTCTTCGAGTAGCTAAAGTGGTCAACTCTCTTAAATGATTGGAAGAAAACATTGAAGAAACCACCATTATTCAAAAGGTCTTAAGATCTCTCCCAGATAGATTTGACTCCAAAGTAAGTGCCATAGAAGAAATGAAGGATCTTGATACTCTCAAGATGGATGAACTCCATGGAATCCTCATTACCTATGAGATGAGAAAAGGTTGCCCAAGTTCCTAAGATGCAGCATTCAAGGCCTCAAAATGAAAAAAGGGGAAAGAAAGGAATGTTAGTAATGATGTCTCCGATGTTGAATCCGAACTGGTGCAATTTGTATGAAGGTTGAAGAAAGGATCTAAGGTAAAAGGTAAATACCCTCCTATTTGTTTCAAATGTGGAAAAATAGGTTATTATGCTGCAAAATGTCCTCATAAGCATGATAGTGATGATGAAGAAAATTATAAAAGGATGGTATACAAAAAGAAAGGGTTCAATAAGAAGAATTTCCTCTCTAAGCAAGATGAGTCTGATGAAGATGAATTTGCAGTCATAAAAAAGAAATCGACTAACCAGTTCCCTCACTGCAAAGGAGGTAATGAAGAATCAGATGAAGAAAATGACCATGCTGGAAGCCATGAAGTTTTATTCATGGCATTCACAAATGATGATGACTCAGGGCTAGATGGAAATGTAGATGAATTGTGAATAAGTGCCATTGAAGAAAATGAGAAATTATGGAATAAAATCATTTCCCTTAAGGTATAAAATGAGGAAACAAAAATAATGGAAGATCTCTTGAAAAATAAGCTAAAAAAAAAAGAAGAAGCTTGCGAAGAACATGAAGCCGAAATAGTATCTCTGAGGAAGGAATTGGAGCAAGTCAAAATGAGTTGGAAAAGATCTAAAATTCTTGACACTATCCTAAATAATCAAAAACCTCAACATGACAAATCTGGAATAGGTTTTAAAGGAGAATCATCAATTACTAAGAATAATGTGAAAAGCTATGCTGATGTACTTTCTAGCAACCCAAAAGAAGAAAGATTATTTGATCAAAGTTTCATCCCAGATCCAAAGAATGAAGAGAGAGTAACTCCAAAGAAGAATGTTGATTCGAATCATGGATGTTACAATAGATACAAAATAGTATTTCATCAAAGGCCCATCTCAAATCCAAAGAATGAAGCGGAAGTAACTCCAAGGAAGAATGTTGATTCAAATCATGGCTATTACAATAGGTACAAAACTATCTTTCTTGGGCATTGTTTCCATTGTAAAAATTTTGGTCATCAAGCTATACATTGCATGGCTCCAAGAATGACACACCAAAACTGAAGGATCAAATAAACAAACCATATGACCCCAAAGGGAAAGGACAAATCAAGACCTACAATGATTTTGATCCCTTGGCCAAATTTGATCTGATTTTCTCATTATGTAATAATAATGGACACAATGAACAAAATTTCCCACTCAAAAGAGGAAAAACAAGAAGTAAGAATCCCAACATGGATAAATGTGGCCTAGCTCTATGTGCTCAAAATAATGAAAATCATTGGTTTTTGGATAGTGGGTGCTCCAGACACATGACAGGGGATAAAGGGAAGTTTGTCTCATTGAATAAAAAGGAAGGAAATGTACCCTTTGGAAGTGGATCTGCCAAAATTGTTGGAAAAGGAACTATTACTCTTATTACTAGAAAAGGAAAAGCTCAAAATGCTTTGCTTGTAAATGGGCTCGAACACAACCTCCTGAGTGTTAGCCAAATTTGTGATCAAGGACATAATGTTGTCTTTAGCACCAAAGAATGTGAAATAAGGAACTCTTCCTCAGGGGAACTTGTGGCGAAAAGGGTTAGAACACCAGACAACATCTATATTCTAAACAAGATTTAAGAAGATAAATGCTACTTAAGTCAAACAGATGAAAGTTGGTTGTGGCACAAGCGACTTGGACATACAAGCTTCGATAACTTGATCAATATCAGTAAGATTAAAGTAGAATGAGACATTCCAAAGTTATTCAATCCAAATAAAGGAATATGTGGTCCATGTCAACATGGAAAGAAAACCAGAACTAGCCACAAGACCAAGGAGTTTCCTACATCAAAGCCTTTGGAGATCATCCATGCTGATTAATGTGGACGAACTAGAACTCCGACACTCCAAGGAGAAAGGTACTTTGCTTTATTTTTTGATGAATATACTAGAATGATGTGGATATATTTTATAAAATATAAATCTAAAGCATTTGAGTGTTTTAAGAATCTTAAAGCTCTTGTAGAAAATGAAAATGACTCAAAGATTAAGTGCCTCAGAACAGATAGAGGGGGAGAATTCACATCAAAAGAATTTAATGAATTTTGTAAAATACATGGAATTAAAAGAGAACTCTTTGCTACCAGAACACCCAAGAAAAATGGGGTAGTTGAAAGAAGAAACCGAACAGTTCAATAAGTTGCAAGAACAATGTTAATAGCAGCTGACTTGCAGCCAAAATTATGAAGAGAAGCAGTCAGGACAACTGTCTATACCTTGAATCAGACTCAATTAAGACCAAATAATGAAAAGACTCCTTATGAATTATGGAAAGGAAGACTTGCTTCAGTAAAATACTTCAAGATTTTTGGAAGCAAGTGATTCATAAAAATCAATGATGGCTCACCAGGAAAGTTTGATTCTCGGGTTGACGAAGGGATCTTCCTTGGATATTCTGCATGGAGCAAAGCCTACAAGTGCTACAATAATTGACTACAAAAAATAGTGGAAAGAATTGATGTGAAGATTGATGAATACCTTCTAGAGAAATAAATTGAAGAACATGAAGTTGATACTCTCATTGAAGAAGAAGAACCTGAAGAAGAAGAAAAACATCAGAAATACCCAAGGAAAAAGAACCATCTCAAACTCCTTCAAAGATGAAAATTCTCCAAAAATATCACCTGGAAGAGCAGATTATTGGAAATATAGATGAAGGGATGCAAACCCGAAGAAGGATGACAAATGCACCAAAGAAAAATGATATTGCTCTTCTATCCATGATAGAAGTAGAAATATTTACTCAAGCAAGGATCCTCATTGGGTAAAAGCCATGGAAGAATAAATGTCTCAAATTGAGAAGAATGAGACATGGGAGTTGGTACCTCTTCCAAAGGAGAAAAACATAATAGGAACCAAGTGGGTGTTTAAAAACAAAATGAATGAAGATGGACAAATCATCATAAACGAGGCAAGGCTTGTTTGTAAAGGCTATTCACAAATTGAAGGAATTGACTTTGAAGAAACATTTGCACCAGTAGCTTGTGTGGAAGCTATCAGAGTGTTCTTGGCATTTTCTTGCTCAAAAGGATTCAAAATCTATCAAATGGATGTAAAATCATCATTTCTGAATGGGGAACTCAAGGAAGAAGTCTACTTGGAGCAACCAGAAGGGTTTAATCTAACAGAAGGAAAAGACTTTGTTTGTAAGTTGAAAAAGGCATTATATGGGTTGAAACAAGCCCTTAGGGCTTGGTACGCAAGATTGGATCACTATCTACAACAAAAAGGCTTCAAGAAGGGGGTGGGGGGAAGTAATCTCTACATAAAGATAGATGAGGATAAGTTACTAGTCACACTCGTTTATGTTGATGATTTGCTTTTTGCTAGCAATAATGATGAGATGAGCCATGGGTTTTCTCAAAATATGTCAAAAGAGTTCGAGATGTTGATGATAGGAGAGTTATCTTACTTCCTTGGACTACAAGTATTTCAAACCACGATAGGCATGTTTATATCTCAAGCCAAATATCTTAAAGACATGCTTAAAAGATATGGAATGGAAGACTGTGCACCCATGAGCACACCTATGATCACAAATTGTAAATTAAAAAAAGATAATGACTCCCCTCCAGTAGATGCAACTGATTACAAATCAACAATTGAAGCCCTTCTATATTTAACTGCTATGAGACCCGACATTATGCATGCAGTAGGAATGGTGGGAATATTTCAATCAACCCCTAAATAATCTAAGTTGATGGTTGTAAAAAGAATTCTCAGATACTTGAAAGGAACTCCTGATTTCGGCCTTTGGTACCCTAAGAGCTCAACTCTTACTGTGACTACATACACTAATGCTAATTGGGTCAGAAGTGTTGATGATCGACAAAGTACTAGTGGAAATGCATTCTTTCTGGGAGACAGTTTAGTATCTTGGCTAAAAAAAATAGACATCCATATCACTATCTACAGCTGAAGCCGAGTATATAGCTACTGCAGATTGTTGTACTCAAATATTATGGATGAAGGAAGCTCTAAACAATGTCAACATAGGTACAAATGAACCAATTACCATCTATTGTGATAACACAAGTGCGATAAGCCTCAGCAAAAATCTAGTGATGCACTCAAAGACCAAACATATAACAATCAAGTATCATTTCCTTCGTGAACAAGTAGCTGAACAAAACATCATCTTGGAATATATAAATACTAAGAAGAAGATAACTGGTATTTTCACAAAACCTCTTCCTCGAGAAGCATTTGAACATCTTTGTCAAAGGATGGGGGTTATCTCTTTAACATCACTTAAGTTGATTCGTAAAGATGTTGCAGGATAGGGGGAGTCCTTGTGCACTCCTTTGCCACTGATGTCAAAGGGGGAGAGAAGAAGAATATTGCCATCAAAGACAATGGGGGAGATTGTTGATCTATATTGTCATTAATGGCAATATGAAACCGAGGAGCTATCAGAGCAGAGCTATCAAAGTAGAGAAGAGAAGAAAGTGTAAGAGCAAAAGATTGAGGAGGAGAAATATCAGGAGTATCACGTGTACTGTATGCCTAAGAAGAACCGAGAGGAAGGATTAATCAAAATAAGCAAAGAGGAACATATCATAGTAGAGAATATTGGAAGTCGTCAAACCAGGAGCATTATATTGGAGCTGAGGTATGGAGGAGGGCTGTGGAGTTGTATTCGATGGCGTTAAGAGATGAATGATAGAGATGAGTTTTTGTCCTAATGGAAAAGGAATCCAGAGGAGTAGAGCTATCGGAAACCAAAGGAAAAAACTATTGGAAGTATTGCATATGCTAAGAGTAAGAGCCATAATGGAGGAGTTAACAATTATTCTCATGGTTAAATGATTAAGCGCTTTATTTAAGTTCTTGATTAATGCACGTGGTTATATTCCAAAATGTGGGTTTCTAATAGTGGTATGGGTTTTCGACGAATGCAAAATGGTAATTGGTATTTAGAGGAGAGTGTCCAATTCCATTCAATGGTTGACACGTAGCAACTAGAGGAGAGAGAAAAATTGCTCATTTCGGGTGGGTAACTCTCATGCAAGTAGTCCACCCGAAACGCATGTAGGCTGTTGGATCTAGGATGGGTTGATTGACAAAAAAGGATTAACGGATGGTTTTGGGGTGATCGGGTTAAGTTGGGAGCGTTAGATCTGGAGAGAAGAGATCTATGGCGCAGCAAGATTTCGATGGATTGTGTTGATAAGACCGAGTGTTGATCGTCGGATCTAACACAGAAGAAATCGATGGCATGGAACGAGGACTGCTATTATATCATTCCATAATGGTATATTGCATCCACCGTATCGGGAGTTATGTATCCCAATGTTTAAGGCCTTCTCATGTTAAAACTTCGATTGCGATAATACCACAGACCTGCTGCTCCATTGTAATACACCCTATTGTAATTGTTAGCTCTGCTATGCAATGCTGATATTCTAAGATCAGAAAGGATCATGGCCTGATTATTATGTCCAAAAAAGGGGTTTCACATTGGTCACTCTTCTCTTCTTTCCTTCCACCTCGCTTGCTCTCCTCCACCTTCGTTTCCCTATTTGCCTCCTCAACCCGACAAAATAACCCCCTTTGACTTTAGCCCCGAGCGCAAAACACCAAACCTACCATAAAACCCTACTATATGTCTTCATGCATTCATAACTCATCGTGCCACATCCCCATTATTGATCACCCCACCAATCCAACAACTCCCATTGCACTAGATAAAGTAACCCACTCTACCACCCTCCATTGTCAAATCATCTCCACCAAGATCTGACGGCCTTCACTTTCATCGCGCTGGCAATGTGATCGAGCGATAACGTGTGATGAGAGCGGTTTTTCTCTCTCATTCGCTGCTATGTGTCGATCGTTGAATGGAATCACTCAACCCCGAGCATTTACTACTTAACGCTCGAAAGTGGTGCGATGAATACCATTACTGCCCAACCAATCTGCCTAATAAATGTCCGTGTAGCTTCGTATCTCGATGACCGCCCGATTTGTCTACCAAAGATCCAATGGCCCCAACACACCCCTCTCCCAATTCGGCTGATAGCCTTCATTGAGCCATCTTCGCTGTCCATTTTCTCGATCCGACGATCATCCTTCCCTTTCATCTCGAGTGTCCAATTGCCCATGCATCCCATGTCCTTGATCATTTTGTTGCCCAAAGAAGGAGATGACCAGCTCCGCCATCATCAATCACAGTCAGACCCCCAACCACCATATTTAACAGAAAGCATGGCTAAAAGGAGAAAAGGACAAGCACGACTCTGTAACTAAATTTATCAGTCATGGACTCCACTGGTACGAGCACTCCAACAGCTTAAAAGGATAACACAACACCTGAATAGATCATTTTCACCCACTGAAGCAAGCAAACACGTTCAGAGACTCCATCAGGTGGTTAAATGCAGTTGGTGGTCAATTATGACCCCTCCATACCTGAACAGCCAAGTTCCTTAGTGTTGTAAACTTATAAATATATAGGATCAAGATGTAATCAAGGTTGGCATTTGATGTGAGGTTCAAGTTCTGGAGACTGTAGACATTTTATCATTTGCAGTGTCTCATCTTCATTTTAAGCTAATATAAGCTTCTTTTGTTGTTAACTTCTCACTATCCATTTTCTTCTTATTCTAAGCTTGTGCCTGATATGCTATATTCTTGAGATCCTGGTCTTTAGCACTAGATAACTGTCGTCTTATCTCTGTGTTTAAGTATTGATTGCATCACTGAATAGGTCGCTCAGGTTTCTTTCTATCTAATTCAAGAGAGCTGTCATCTTGTCTTTGCATTGATAGATTAGATTTACAGGTTTCTTTACTAGTTGCAGTCAGCCATCATATGGTCTAGTGCATCTACTGGTGTGGTTAGTATTCTCCATATTCACCTAACATCTAAAACTATGAGCATTGGTGGTCTAAAGCCTTGTAGTGTGAGGGTGTTCATGCATGTCTGGAGTGAAACAAAGTAGAAGTGGTTATCCGGCTTGAACCAAACCATCATTCCTTCCATTAAACTTGCAACAATAGTTGAATTTATATGTTACCAGGCATCTCCGAACCATAACCTAGGAGAGTTTCTTGGAATCCTAACATAGTTGGTGCCACTACTGGGGAGAGGAGACTGAAGCTCAGCTTCCCTGGGGGAACGACACAGATCCAACTTGATGATAGACAAAGCATGGACACGTTTTTGGTTGTAATCATCTATCTGGTGACTCTACTGGAGGACGAACCTTTTGGCAACTCCACATCACAGTTCTGGCTCAGTTTGTGAGACACACTCTGAGAAATCCTCAGAAATCACCAGGTGACCTAGTGCTTGACCTTGAGAAGATTGTTAAGCAGAGAAAGACATCACAAAAAGGAGCATCAGGATCAGGTAAGCCTAAAGAACCTTATGTATCTCTACAAGAAAGGCTTGTAACTGAGCATTCACACGTTGAAAATATAGAGCCTAGCACTATCAGTGAAGAAATACTCTCAGAGATTCATAAAGCTCCTTGTTCAATAAGTTCCCCTTTGGGTCTTAGTCCAAAGGAAACCTCCCTTATAGTCCATAATATTTTGCTAGCCCTGTTAGTCACTTCTCAACTCCCTACCTTTCAAACTGCCAGTATCCTTCCATCTACCCCAGTCATGGCAAGCCCACAAGCATCCACGGAAATGGAAAGAAACATAGTTGCTAGGTATGGACCCTTGGTCTTGCCTATTCCTTTGAATGCCATGCTTGCAGGAGAATATCAGAAATACATGCCCAAGTTTACTGGTACAGATGGAGTAACAGCTGAAGAACACCTTGAGTCTTTTTATAGCTATGCTGATAACCTAGATATCAGTGAAGATGATGCGTGAATGAGAGTATTTGTCCAAAGCCTTGATGGAGAGGCTAGAAAGTGGTTCAGGAGCTGATCCCTAGGTCTATAGCAGACATTGAAGCATTAGATGATGTGTTTTTAAAACATTAGGGAGATAAGAAAGATCTACTATACTACCATACTGAGTTTGGAAACCTGAAAAGGGAAAATGGGGAGTTATTGTCAGATTTTAATAAAATATTCAATCACATGTATAGCAAGATACTAGCTAAAGTGAAGCCTACCCCCACCTTTGCCAACCTCACCTATGCCAATGCATTTGACTATGATTTTTTCCTGCTATTAAGAGAAAGAAGATGTGCCTCTCTAGCCGAAATGCAAGATGCAGCCTTGGAGGTGGAATCCAATATCATGGTTGCAAAAAAACTCAAAGGAAATGCTGATAGAAGGAGGCAGCGAAGTGAGGCTTCTTCTTCTTCTTCATATTCAGAGCCCAAGATAGAAAAAATGACTAAAATGATAGAGACATTGGCTGTTGAAATATCCAAACTGAAGGTTGAGCAGAGTTCTGGGAAAGCAAGGCTTCCTAATTCATTTGCTCCTAGAAATCCAAATCCATTCAGAAAAGCAAATGAACAATTGCAGATCATTCAGAGGAGCAAAGAGGCTAGTGAAGAATAAAGGGTTAAGGCTCCTTTCCAGAACATAATCATAGAGAAGGAACAGTCTGATGAAGAGGATGAGATTCACTGTATGGAAGACAAGGGCAATGTTTCCTTTCTGATATTAGTTGCCTACGAGGAGTCGTTACTCAGGGACTAGACCAGTCAAGAGTGGGATAGAGAAGCTCTTCTACAGACTGAAGACTAGCAAAGATATAACTTGAGGTCAAGAATGAGTAATGTCAAAGAGAATCCTGCCCAAAGAGTTGATGTCCCTACAGAGCGGTAGATCAGCAAAAAGAAGAGGCCAACAGCTTATCCCATCATCCTCAAAGCACCATCTCAAGAGGTAAGAGGCCCTGATGAGTCCCCTTCCCCTTTCAATTTTGAATCAGAAGTCCAGAAGTTGAAAATATTTGTACCTTTAATAGAACTTGTAAAGAGTGAGGTCTTTAGAAAGCCTATCCTTGATGCCCTTGAGCTGAAAGCCACATAAGCACCCAATGACTATGTGAATTTACAAGATGATAAACCAACAATTGTGCTTAGCCCGATGACTGAACCTGCTGATAACAATTACCCATCATTTTATGTCTCTTTGACCATTCGTGACAAAGGCCTCCACAATTGTCTGCTGGACACAGGCACCGGCCATAATCTGATGCCCAAAGCTATCATGGAAGAGTTAGGCCTTAATATTACCAGACCTTATCATGATTTGTTCTCCTTTGATTCAAGGAAGGTGAAATGTCTAGGGTTAATCAAAAGACTTGGCTATCACCCTAACACAGCTGCCCATGAAGAGCATGATGATGGATATTGTGGTAGCAGATGTTCCCCCTAAGTTTGACATGATACTTTCCAGAGGGTGGATTGAGAGGTTGGGGGGAACATTGCAAAATGACTTATCTTATGCCACTGTCTCAGTTTTTGAAGGAGAAAGCAGAAGACTATATAGGGAAGCCCAGCTGGCCTATATCATCAGTGATGAGAAGAATCCCACTAATCATCCCATTTATGCTGTGGACATTGATTTTGGAGCATGTATTGTCCAAATTGAAGAATCCCAGAGGGCCTTGGTGCAACTCAAAAAACCAGTAGGCCAGGTCATGGAAGCAGAGGGGACACAGGCTTGGGATATGTTCTTTGATGGATCCTATTCAAAGGAAACTGCAGGAGTAGGAGTAGTGCTGGTGTCTCCAAAATAAGAAAGCACACATTTGTCTTTTAAGCTGACTTTCCAAGTCACCAATAATATTGCAGAGTATGAGGCTATGATATTAGGATTAAAGGCTACCAAAGACATGGGAATCAAAGATATCAACGTGTTTGGAGATGATGATATCATCATTCAACAAGTGAACAAAATGTTCCAAGCAAGGCGCCCAAGGTTGAAAGCATACAGAGATGAGGTATGGAGACTCAAAGATGCTTTTGATAGTTTTTATATCTCATATATTCCTAGAGTAAAAAATCAGTTGGCTGATTCCCTTACCGTGTCTGCTAGCATGTTCATCCCTCCTATGCCCCCTAGATTGGCTTATGAAGTCCAGATAAAATATATACCATCCTTGCATGATAATGTCCAGCATTGGAAAGTCTTTGAGGATGATGATGAGGTAAATAGGTTTCTGCAAGTCATTGATGAATTCTCTGAGATGCAAATTGATCAAGAGAATGAAACCTTGGAGGAATGTTCCCAGCCCCAACTAAGGAACATAATTGGCCAAGACAACATTGTTCATTTGCCTAGCAGTCATATACCTAAAGGATGAGTGCCTCTAGAGAAGTTGTTCGACCATAATGACGTGCCTCATAAGACTGCCCAAAATGAAAATTAGTCTGCAGTCCATAAGCATAACATAGGGAGTCTAGATCATCCAAAGTATATAAATCTATCCACCCATTTGTATGTTGCCCAAAGTTCTGAGTACTGCACCTTAATGAAGCAATTTGCTGATGTCTTTGCCTAGGAATACAATGACCTTAAAACTTATGATAAAAAGGTCATCTAGAATAAGATCCCATTGGATAAAGACACCATTTCTTTCAAGCAGAAGCTGAGACCCATGAATCCTTTGCTCCTCCCTCTAATTGAAAAGGAAATAAAGAAGTTATTGGCTGCCAAAATCATAGTTTCTATGAGATATTCAAAGTGGGTAGCCAACTTGGTAGTGGTGAGGAAGAAAAGCAGAGAAATCAGGCTTTGTGTTGATTTTAGGAACCTAAATAAATGCTCTAAAAAAGACAATTATCCTCTACCCAATATGGAGCATTTGCTGCAGAAAGTCTCAGGAGCCAAAGTGATGTCTTTCCCAGATGGATTTTCAGGGTATAATCAAGTTACTGTACATCCAGATGATCAAGAAAAGACTGCACTCACCACTCCTTGGGGCACTTTTATGTACTCTAAGATGCCCTTTGGGATGATGAATGCTGGAGCCACCTTTCAGAGAGCCATGGATATATTGTTTGTAGGAGAGAAAGATAAGTTTGTCCTTGTCTACCTGGATGATATAATAGTATACTCCAAAAGCCATCAAGATCATTTGCAGCATTTGAAGAAAGTGTTTCTGGAGTGTAGAAGGTTTGGGATATTAGTGAATCCTACGAAGTCACAATTTGCTTTAGAAGAGGGCAAGCTTTTAGGGCACGTTGTTTCTGCTGCAAGTGTCAAGATTGACCCAGAAAGAGTGAAAGCAATACATACCTTGTCTGTCCCAAGATCAAAAAAGGACATCCAATCCTTTCTGGGCAAAATAAATTTTGTAAGGAGTTTTATTCCTAATTTTGTAGAATTGGTAAAACACATCACCTCTATGCTGAAAAAGGGATCAGATATCAAATGGATTGATGCAACAATAAGATCTATTGAAGCCAAAGAGCTATTGTGGAATCCCCCTCTCTGATCAGCCCAGATTATAGCAAGAATTTACATATCTTCTCCTTTGCTTCCGGTGACACCCTTGCAATAGTTTTATTGTAGAAAGATGATGAAGGTTCAGAGCATCCAGTGGCATGTTTTTGCAAAACATTAAGGGATGCTAAACTAAGGTATGATATCATTGAAAAACATGCTTATGCTCTTATCAAATCTTTGAAAGCTTTCCGAATATACATTCTTCACTCCAAGGTGATTGCATATGTGCCCTCTGCTTCAGAAAAGGATGTCCTAACGTAGTTAGATGTTGATGGAAGAAAGGCTAAATGGATTGCAAAGCTTATTGAATTCAACATAGAATTAAAACCCACCAAGCTTGTCAGAGGTCAGGGCCTTGCCAAGCTGATGGCTAAAGAAAATTATAGGATGCTGGACATGAATTGGCTAAGTACATATTCAGATGACAGACAAACAGAAGAAGCAACAGTAGGACATGGCCAGTTCTTGGCTAAAAATATAGCTTCTTGTGAATGGTATTCTACAATAGCTCAATTTTTGTTGAAGCTATAAGTTCCCCCAGGCCTAGGTTCAAGCCAAGCCAAAACTATTAAGCTCAGAGAACTCAAGCATTGCATTCATGAAAACTTGTTGTATTGGAAGGATCCATCTGGAATCCCTTTGAGATGTCTGGACAAAGAACAATCTGTAGAGGTCATGCATCAGTTTCATTCCAGCACCAGTGGAGGACATCATTATTGGAAAATCACAACCCACAAGATCCTTAGGGCTGTGTATTATTGGCCCACCTTGTTTTCTGATGTCTTTTCATTTGTAAAATCTTGTGACAAGTGCTATTGGTTTGAACAAAAACAACAGTCGAAGTCCTTACCCTTGAAGCCAATGCATGCTAGTGGCCCTTCCCAGCAGTGGGGTTTGGACTTCATAGGGGAAATTAATCCACATTCCAGTGGCCAGCATAGATGGATCTTAGTAGCCATAAACTACTTCACTAAATGGATTGAGGCCATCCCTGATAGGAACGTTGATCACCATGTGGTCATGAAGTTCTTGACAGAAAACATTTTCACCAGGTTTGGTTGTCCACATAGATTGGTTACAAATAATGAAACAGTCTTCAAGGTGAAAGAGTTGGTAGACATGTGTGACTCAATGGGTATTAAGCTACTGTATTCCACCTCATATTACCCTCAAGGTAACAGTCTAACAGAATCATCCAATAAGAGCTTGATAAGGATAATAAAAAAGCTGCTGGAAGACAACAAAAGGAACTGGGATTCCAAACTGAAATTTGCATTGTGGGATGACAGGGTGACCACCAAGAAATCCATAGGGAACTCTCCATTCAAGTTGGTATACAACACTGAGGCTGTATTCCCAATCTAGTTGACCCTCCCCGTGGCCAAGTTCTTGCAGGAAGAGCAGAACGAGGAAAATGACATGGAAAAGAGGATTAATGACTTGGCTGAAGTACATCAAAAACTAGATCAATTGATTGAAAAGTCTACAGCACATCAAAGGAGAATCAAGGAAGCCTTTGACAGAAAGGCAAAGATGGACAATTTTCAAGTCGGAGACTTGGTGCTCAAATGGGATGCATTGAAGGAAAAGAAACGCAATCATGGGAAGTTCGATGCTCTGTGGACTGGACCTTTTGTCATTGCTCAGATCCAAGGGAACAACACTTTCATGCTGCAAAGTATGGAAAGAGAAATAATTTTTGATGGCCCAGTTAATGGGTGAGTTTTGAAGATTTATGTTGTTTAAGGTCTTTAGGCCTCAACATTGTAAGTATGTTCTTTTTACAAGTTTTAGTGTAGGCTTAATTAGACTCCATGCCCAATGGAACACTAGGAAATATTGTTGATCTTGTTTTTGTATGAAAGGCAGTGGTCTATAGTTATCAAAACCTCATAGTGAGGATTTCATCCCCAGAAGGAGCCAGTGTTAGCTCTGCTATGTAATGCTGATATTCTAAGATAAAAAAGGATCATGGCCTAATTATTACATCCAAAGAAGGGGTTTCACATTGGTCACTCTTCTCTTCTTTCCTTCCACCCTACTTACTCTCCTCCATCTCCATTTCCCTATTTTCCTCCTAAACCCGACAAAATAACCCCCTTTGACTTTAGCCCCGAGTGCAAAACCCCAAACCTACCATAAAACCCTACCATATGTCTTTGCGCATTCATAACTCGTCGCGCCACATCCCCACCGTTGATCACCCCACTGATCCAACGGCTCCCATCGCACCTGATAAAGTAACCCACTCTACCACTCTTCGTTATCAAATTATCTCCGCCAAGATCCGACAACCTTCACTTTCATCACGCCAGCAATGTGATCGAACAATAGCGCGTGATGAGAGTGGTTTTTCTCTCTCATCAGCTGCTATGTGTCAGTCGTTGAATGGAGTCGCTCGACCCCAGGCATTTACTGATTAACGCCTGAAAGTGGTGTGATGAATACCATTACCGCCCGATAAATGTTCGTGCAGTTTCGTATCCTGATGACCGCCCGATCTATCTGCCGAAGATCCAACGGCCCCAACACACCCCGCTCCCAACTCAGCTAATAGCCTTCATTGAGCCATCTCTGCCATCCATTTTCCTGATCTGACCGTCATCCTTCCCTTTGATCCCGACTGTCCGATTGCCCATGCATCCCACGTCCTTAATTATTTTGTTGCCCAAAGAAGGAGATGACGAGCTTTGCCATCATCAGTCACAGTCAGGCCCCCAACCACCATATTTAATAGAAAGCATGGCTGAAAGGAGAAAAGGACAAGCACGACTCTGTAACTGAATTTATCAGTCATGGACTCCACTAGTACGAGCACTCCAACAACCTAAAAGGACAGCATAACACCTGAACAGATCAGATTCACCCACTGAAGCAAGAAAACACGTTCAAAGACTCCATCAGGCTGTTAAATGCAGTTGGTGGCCAATTATGACCCCTCCATACTTGAAGGACCAAGTGCCTTAGTATTGTAAACTTATAAATATTCAGGAGCAAGATGTTATCAAGGTTGGCATTTGATGTAAGGTTCAACTTCTGGAGACTGTAGACATTTTTTCACTTGCAGCGTCTCATCTTCATTTTCAGCTAATACAAGCTTTTTTTGCTGTTAACTGCTCACTATCCATTTTCTTCTTATTCTAAGCTTGTGCCTGATATGTTGTATTCTTGAGCTCCTGGTCTTTAGCACTAGATAACTGTCATCTTATCTCTATGTTAAAGTATTGATTGCATCATTGAATAGGTCGCTTAGGTTTCTTTCTATCTAATGCAGGAGAGTTGTCATCCTGTCTTTGCATTAATAGATTAGATTTACAGGTTTCTTTATTGGTTGTAGCCAGCCATCACATGGTCTTGTGCATCTGTTGGTGTGGTTAGTATTCTCCATATTCACCTAACATCTAAAACTGTGAGCATTGGTGGTCTAAAGCCTTGCAGTCTGAGGGTGTTCATGCATGTCTGGAGTGAAACAAAGTAGAAGTGGTTATTCGGCTTGAACCAAACCATCATTCCTTCCATTAAACTTGCGACAATAGTTGAATTTATATGTTACCAGGCATCTCTGAACTACAACCTAGGAGAGTTTCTTGGAATCCTAATAGTAATATCGCTTTCGCCACGTCGGAAGATATGTATCGCAAGTTATAAAGGGATGGCACACTATAAACTGTGATTGCGATATTACTGTGGACCCGATGGATTCATTAAAAATAGTTTATAATCATATCGCATCCATCAGGGGAATCAGTTATCGACCATCGACTGTACTATGGGAATGACTTATAAAGACCTCCAGAATGTTGTGATTGTGATTGTGGCTTTAAAGGAATAACTCCGACTGTTCATGAATGTTGGGATTACTATAAAGAATAAGTCTATTGTTTGAATAATAATAAAGATGGCCTCTCTTCCTAATTAACATGTCCTATGAGTATTGATTAATACGAAGAGACAGAGGAAGCCAAAGAGTGAGCACAGAGGAAGTTGAAGGTCAAGCGAGCAAGGAGGAAGCCAAAGGTCAGGTGTATCAGGCATAGAAAACAAAGAACAAGGAAAGTTTAATGCTGTTGGCAAACTATAAGGAAAAAAAGGAAGCCGAAGTTCTGGCAGAAGTGGAAGGAACAGGAGGACAAAAGTAAGTCATAGGTCCAGCAGGGTTGGGAGTAGAGAATTACAACCAAATAGATCTAGAAATTTTACAGCAGAGGGTTGTAGCCGTTGAGGTTGGTGCCTCAGAATTGAAAGGATTGGTGTACTGGGAGTTGGTGCTCCTAAATTCAAGGTTGGTGCCTTGACAAGACAGAGTTGGTGCTCTGGAGGTTGGAGCCTCATAAAGAGTCCAAGTGTACTTGGCAACTGATTAAAACCATGTATATATTATATATAATATATATATATATATATATATTATTATATATAATATATATATATATATATATAATATATATATATATATATATATATATATAATATATATCTAATATATATATATATCTTATATATAGTATTAATTTATTGCAAAGATCATATTAATAAAAACATCTATTCCTGTTATCTATTTATGCATTCCAAATATAAATGTTTTTTAACTGAAAAAAATAATAATTGAAAAGAAATATTGATTCACCCTCCCTCTCAGTATTTCCAACACACTTATGCCATCTCGAGTGAAGAATACCCTCCAAAAAGGTCCAACTGAGTCTAGCCAACGTTTGTTCTAGGTACAATACATACTTCCTTTTCTTATCACCTTGGGTAATAGCCCTAAGATTATGGTCTCTAAGGTTAAGACAATTTAACTTGGGGGGACAGTCGTAGATCAGATGTACATGCAAGGGAAGAGTAACAAAGCTCAATCCCCTTGAAAGTTCCTCAACATCATTAATCTAAGGTTTACTTCCAAGTGACTCCCAAGTACCTTTCATCATCATTTTTAATACATATAAATCAGTCTGCCGTAACCAACGAAGTGGGGTCGATCACTCCACTAGGTCCAACATGATCTCGTGCTTATATCCTTTGTAAGTGGAGATTCCCAGAGCCAAACTACAGTAAATGGATTTAATCCCTATCGCTATATTCTAATGTTTGTTTGCAGCTTTGGAAAGTTATCTCACTTCCCTATTCCAAATCCCTACAACCTGACCTAATATAGGTGGAAAGAGCCCTAAAATAGTAAAAAATCTAAATTAATTTTATTAGCATTGTTTTTTTTAAGTTGTTACTTACTCAATGGTTAAATGGATGTGAAACTAATGGTTTTATGACTTGATGCAAAACCTTAATGCAATTGAACATGATATTGCGATCCTTTCATTTTGACAAATTTCTAACTGAAGTAAGGAGAAAGTCTTTTCAATTTTTCAAAGAAAATGCAAAAAGTCCTAATCTCCCATATCCCTTTTCATGAATGCAAATTTTTAGTTTCAAATGACCCAAATGTAGAAATTAACCTTTAAAATTTCAATTCGCCCAATAACTTAGAAACCATGAAGCTTTCCTTTAACATACAATGACTAAAATTTTTCAAAATTCACAAGGAAACCAATTAAAACCTTAAAATTAATTTCTTCCAATGAACACTATGAATTTAATGTTGTCTAGAGTACAATTCTGAAAAACTTTAGCATTGAAAGAAGAATATATTTTTGTTTCAAGTTCAACAAAATAAGCACTTCCATAAAAAATATTGATTCTCGAAAAACATTGCTTTTCACTAATGAAATAATCTTTCACAAAGGAGTAAAATAAACATAATTTCTAATTTGTTTGAAAGAATAAAGTTAGGAATGTTGGAAATACTGAGAGGGGGGTGAATCAATATTTCTTTTCAATTGTTACCTTTACTAGTTAGATCACTTATATTTAGAACACAAAATGAACAATAAGAATAAACGATTTTATTAATTTGTTCAATAAATCAAGTACAATATATGTAGGGCTCCAACCTTAGGTGAAGGCACCGATCTTCCATCTCCCAGGCTCCAACCTACATTTTCCGAGCACCGAATTAGACTTCCAAGGCTCCAACCTTGTCAATTTTGAGGCACCAACCTTATATCTATTTCAGGCTCCAACCTCGTTTATTGAGGACTCCGATCCTCTAGGGCTCCAAACCTATCTTATCCAAGGCACCAACTTTGAGTTTAGGAGCACCAACTCCAAGGACACCAATCCTATATTTTCCAAGCACCAACTTGGACTTTCCAAGGCACCAACCCCAAGGGATCCAATCCTATAGCTTCACTTTGTCAAGGTATGTTTAATTATACTTCATGGCTCCAAATGTTTTCTTCAACAAGCCCCATCAATATTTAGCTACACCTTCACTTAGTCTCCACGTCACATCATCAATGACAACTTTGTTCTTCACATGAAGGTGTCACCATTTCTCTTCATATTACCCAAACAAAACTTCTTCAAGGTCACCTCATAATGGCTTCAATGCATCATGGTCTTCAATGATCTCTACAAATCTTCAATATGCTACTTCACAAAGTTCTCCAACTCTACTCTATTTTATTCTCAAGAGAAGACTTCAACAATCTCTATTTGTCCAATCCCAATAAATCAACACTTCGACCATGACAACTATGACAACTTCGTCCATGTCAGCTTCAACCACAACAACTACGACAACTTCAACCATGGAAACTATATAAGCTTCGACCACGACAACTATGACAGCTTCAACGTCGGCAATTATGGCTGCTTCGACCATGACAACTATGGTAGTTTCGACCATGGCAACTACGACAGCTTTGACCATGCAAAATATGGCAACTTTGACTAAGATTTTATTCCCAAACAAAATTATCCTTTTTTTCATCAGCCCATGATTGATGATGACTGTATGTGGGTCCTTTGCCTTTCTGACCCGATGGGAAACATCATGAAATACAGAATTTAAATAAAATGGCAGGTTAACTATAATTTTCTATTTTAAAATGGCTAATAGTTTAAGTTGGTGAGGTTTTACCATGTTCTATGGTCCGTCACACGTGATGTACCTCTGCACAATAGCTGCCGATTCCTACCATGGCTGTCTCAAAACTGTAGGGTGTGTGCCTTTCCCTTTTCACACCAATTGGTCATCTGGGTCCCAAAATACTGTGACGACTTCCTAGAAAATAACATGTTTGTTTGTCCATCTTATTCCTTCTACTGGAAGTCCAGTGACTTCAACTATGATTTCTTTAGAGGCCATTATGTTCCTTCTTTTCACCATTGTGTGGCCATTCTACAAATTCTGTAGAAATTCAAGTGCCATCTCCTCATGAAATACCTGTAATCTCGTCAAATATTGTAGCCAGACAACACACTCAAGAATCACATGAGCCTAGTCTGATACCCTGAGCACTGTGGGTTCATTTTGAATGGCCTTTCCTCCCATGGTTATTGTTTTTTTTGTGGCTATTTCACTTGCATGCACTTATCTCACTCTTTCACAGTTTGGAATAACAACAGAGAACGTTAAATCTATTGACAAGAAAATGACGTTGTTTTGAGAATTAATATCACAGACAATGAAGTCATTTGTCTCGTAGCAATATTTGGCGCAGGACCATAGTCAATTCACAAGCTATCCATAATGGTTGCCTTTTTTCCTCCAATCAGAAATGGTTTGATAATTATTACACATACTCAATCATCATGCAGTCCTTTAATCAGAAATCAGTTTAATAATCATCACACAACTATCCATAAATTGTCACACATGTTGTTCATACACAAACCATCCCCCCTCCAATTTAAAAAGGGCATCCATGCCCACCAATCATGGGAAGTAAAGGAGAAAGCGTCGGTAACTCATAAATGCAGGCAGCTACTCCATAAAAGAGGCGCAATAAATGACAACGACAATCAAAGTAGTACACATCAAAACATTGGAAATGCTTGTAAAATAAAATAGAGATTTATACCATTATGTCAATTGATTTTTACCTTAGGTTACAAAGTGGAAAACACATGACCGATGATACATATTAGTGACTGGCAGTAAAGTGATTGGACGAATATGATATAATGGATATAAGATATAAGTTACCATGCATGTTGGCTTTTACAAATGTTGTTCAAATGAAAATTTTCCTTTAGAAACGAATCCATGGGTGGTAATAGAATAGAGAGCATTTGGCATTATCACATAGTACTTCAATACCACAAGCAGAGCCATTGTTGCGAGCAGGCGTCCATAGCCTCGACAAGTTTGCTTTTTAACCCTTCAAATGAGCCAGAGTCCTCCTTTTAATATTTAGATGATTCTCTCTTTTCATTTGCTATAAAGAGACTACTATGCTAGCATGGTAACCAGATAATCATAGTTCCAATCATCAGGATATAACAAAGTGATTAGACTAGCTCGTGATGAGACCCCCTATCCTTCTGACCATTATAATTATCAAGAAGGTCATTACCTTGGTGTGGTGGCCATAATGGAATGTCACCCGTTACATCCTTATGATTATGCTAGGCTGGCTCATGATGAGACCCCTTATCCTCTTTAAAAAAATATTTGTTGTATTTTCATATTTTCATATGTTCATATTTTGATGCTTTTATTGTAAAAAGAGGGAGGCTCATTTACTCCTTAAGAGTCAGGGATGGTGTAAGAAGTAAAAAAAATGCCAATGAAAGTTATGCTTTTATCCCCATATCATCATATCAAAGGGATTTATCCATTTGAAAGTGTAAAAGATAAACTAGCATGGTATTAGAATAATAAATCATTTTATGATGTGTCCAAAGAGAAGATATTCAACTAGTCATTATAGAGATGCACCATGTCCGCTTTTGAATAAAGATGACCATCAAAAGGTTTCATAGGTCATAATGGCATTAGCATTATCGTTTTTCTTTTTCTCAGGGACATATCCAATCATATGATTTTTATTCAAATATATAAAAGAGAAAGAAAATGGAAAAAAGAATGATCGGTGATAAAACAACAAAAAGAAATCACAACTAATCATTCTATTGATTGAACAATAAACACACAAAAAAGGAATTAGTGTTATTCAATTGATTGAACAACAAAATACACACAAGCAAATAAGTGTTGTTAAATTGATTGAAAAACAATCATTCAATCGATTGAACAATAAAACATACACAAACAAATAGGTGCTTGTTCAATTGATTGAACATCAATCGTTCAATCGGTTGAATAGAAAAACACACAAAAAGTGTTGTTCAATTGATTGAACAACAACCGTTCAAGTGATTGAGCAGCAGAACATAGAAAGTGTTGTTCAATTGATTGAACAACAATCATTTAATCAATTTAACAACAAAACACACAAAAAGTGTTGTTCAATTTATTGAACAACAATCGTTCAAATGATTGAACAACAAAAAACACAATAAGCGCTATTCAATTGATTGAACAACAATCGTTCAATCGATTGAACAACAAAACACAGAAAGTGTTGTTTAGTTGATTGAACAACAATCATTCAATCGATTGAACAACAAAACACAGAAAGTGTTACTCAATTGATTGAACAACAATTTTTCAATCGATTGCACAACAAAATGCACAAAAGTGTTGTTCAATTGATCGAACATAAATCATTCAATTGATCGAACAACAGTCATTCAATCGATTGATTGAACAGAAAAACACACAAAAGTAAGTGATGTTTAATTGATTGAACAACAATCATTTAAACGACTAAACAACAAAGCACAAAAAGTGTTATTCAATTGATTGAACAACAACTGTTCAATTGATTGAAAAAAAATATACACAGACGAAAATAAGTGTTGTTCAATTGATTGAACAACAACTTTTCAGTCGATTGAACATCAATACACACACAAAAAATAAGTGTTGTTCAATTGATTAAACAACAATCGTTCAATCGATTGAACAACACTTATGAAACACACCCAAAAACAAGAGAAATATTTGTATTTACATGGTGATTCCTAACTAGATTGCAATCAACTATAAAGGAATATATACATTATTTACAACTAAAGAAAAATACAATTTCATGAGAGAAACATTGTCGGGTCATTACTCCCTGCATCTAAAATTTGCATGGTGGGGTCATCATGTACCTGTTGACAAAAATACTCCTTGGTGAGTGGTTTGTGATAAAGATGCACCTGATGACCATTCACCTTGAAGGAATGGATAAACCCATTAATGGTAGTCAAAGTGAGAGTACAATTGTTATGTACTTCTTGAATTTCATAAGGGCCAAGCCACCTTGTCTATAACTTTCTTGGAAAGTCTTGGAATCTAGAGTCATAGAGAAGTGCCCAATCTCCTTTTTGAAACATCTTTTTTTTTAATAAGGATGTCGTGCCACTTTGCTCTTTCCTGCTAAATAATTGTGGTGCGTTATAGAGAAAGTAGTCGAGCCTTATCCAATTTGTTTATTTGTTGAAATCGCTTGGTTTGGGCTTTTGTTAGATCCAATCCCACTTCCTGAGCTGTTCTTAGAGTCTTTATTTCAAATTCAATAGGAAAGATAAGTTCTTTGCCAAATACAAGTTGGTACAGAGAAAATCCAGTAGTATTTCTCCAAGTTGTGCAATAGGTCCACAAGGCCTCTGGTAGTCTAGCCCCAGTCCCACCGATGTGTTGAGACTGTCTTGGCCATAATTGTTTCGATGACCTTATTGGTGATTTCAACCTGCCCGTTCACCTACGGGTAATACGGGGAAGTGACTCTATGTGTAATGTGGTGGTTCCTTAGAGTGGTTGTAATTTTGTGTCCTACAAATTTCCCTCCTCCATTCGTTATCACTTCTCGAGGTAAACCATACCACACAAATAGCCCAAAAAGGAAATTAATTATAGCTTCTTTTGTAGCTCTTGGAAAATCTATTATTTCTACCCACTTTGTTACATAATCTGTGGCAACTAGTATGTAGGCCTTTTGGTTTGATGGTGGATGAAAGGGGCCAACAAAATCTAGTGCCCATCGTTCAAAGGGTTCTATCACCAATTGGGGTTGCAGTGGCATTTCTTAATATTGACTAGGTCGGCCCATCCTTTGGCAGCTATCATAATCCTGGGAATATTTGTTAGCATCTTTAAAAATACTAGGTCAATAATAGCCCATCTGTAGTACCTTATGCCCTGTCTTACGATCTGTGAAGTGTCCTCTGGAGGGATCATCATGGCAAGCCTTCAGGATGTCATAAATGGCATCCTCATGAATGAATCTGCATATACACATATCAGACCCTGTGTGAAAAAGGTATCCTCCAATCCAAGAAAATCGGGTGTTGCACTGGACAATCTGTTTTCTTTCCCTTGGTGTCAAGTGTCTGGGTAGCTTCCCTACTACCAAATAGTTTGCTAAATCTGCATACCATGGAGTTTTGACTGCTACGATAAACAAATTTTCATCTGGAAATTGGTCATCCACTGCCAATGGATCACTTATCTTTGGAACTTGAGACAGAAAATCAGCGACTGGGTTTCCTTCCTCGGACGATCTTTAATGGTGATATCAAACTCTTGCAAAAGCAATAACCAACGAGTCACTCGACCATTTATAATAGGTTTCTTGGCTAAGTACCTAATGGTGGAATGATCAGTATACAGAAAAACTTGATAGCTAGTTATATAATGTCTATATTTGTTTATGGCATAAATGACAGCTAAGAATTCCTTTTCTATTATTGTATAATTAAGTTCAGCAACAGTAAGATTTTTGTTGATATAATAAATAGCATAAGGTTTTCTGTCCTCCCCTTAGCGGAGGATAGCACCTATTGTTGCATCTGATGTGTCTATGGAGATGTGAAAGGGTAGTTCCTAGTTAGGTCCATGTAATACTGGTGCCGTCGAAACTAGTTTCTTTAAATCTGTAAAAGTTGTGTCGCATTTGTTAGACCAATTAAAGTCAACATTTCCAATTAAAGCATATAAAGGCACAACAATTTGTGAATTTTTTTTGATAAACATGTGATAATATCCTACATATCCAAGGAAGCTATGTACCTCTGCCTGAGTGTAGGGTGTAGGTAGTAAACGAATTACCTGTATCTTTGCTAGATGTACCTGTATCCCTACTGCAAAAATGTAATGTCCTAGGATTACACCTTCGATCATCATCATGTGACACTTGACATTGCTTAAACATAGCTTGGTAGTGATGCATCATTCCAAAACCTTCTCTAATGTTTATAGCGTTTGATAAAAGTCATCCCCATACAAGGTAAAGTCATCCGTGTAAACTTCAAGCCTTTTATTTATCAAGTCAGCAAAAATTCCAAGTATGGCCCTTTGAAACATAGTTGGGGCATTGCACAAGCCAAATGGTAACACTTTGTAAGCAAATGTACCCCATAGATAGGTGAAGGTTGTTTTGTCTTGGTCTTCAAGGGCGATTTGAATACTTTTATAGCTATTGAAGACATCTAGAAAGGAAAAGAACTTCTTCCTTTCCAGAGTATCAAGGACTTGATCAATAAATGGAAGAGGGAAGTGATCTTTCTATGTTCCCTTGTTCAATTCCCGATAATTCACACACATATGCCACTTCCCATTTTTCTTAGGGACAACTACCAATGGAGAGACCCATTTTCTATCTGAAATGGGATAAATGAAATTCATGTCCAACAAATTCTGTAGCTCTTCTTTTGCAATGTCCTTAAGATGCAGATTCAATCTCTACTGAGGTTGTTGGATCGGGCGAGCATCATTTTCGGTGTAGATATGATGTGTACATAACTGTGGGTCTATGCCCTTCATGTCAGGATAGTCCCAAGCAAAAACCCCTTTATATTTTGCAGGACCTGAATGAGTTTTTGCTTTTGGTCACTATCTAGGCTATCATTAATGTTTAAAAATTTGCCTGGTTCGATTTGAATAGGCTTGGTGTTATGAACAACAATTATCTGGATATGTTGATCATCAATATCTTTCAAAGGTTCTTCCAAGGCTTCGTTATCAAGAATTGTTTTTAGCATTTGACATTTGACATTGTTCACATTAGCTAGCTGATTGATAAAGTTGTTGATAACATCATCTTCAGTCTGATCCTTAAATTTAAGTGCCTATGCTACTTTAAGTGGTGAACAAATGCTTTCTTCTAGGTATCCAAGTGGTTGTTTACATATTTTTACAATGGGCAGACTTGGTTTGGCAAGAGGATATAAAACACGATTTTTTGTAGCATCCCCTTTTGCAATAGTCATGCTTCCCTCTCGGAAGCCTATGTATGCATCAACTGTTTCCAGCCAAGGTTGGCCCAACATCAAAGGGTGTCCATCCAATCGACTCTTTGGGTTTATACCAAGAAAATCTACTAGATACTCCCATGAATCAATAGAAACTGTAATATCCTGTAAAGTTCCCTCTGTCCTTATCATTGAATGATCAACAAGTTCTAATAGGGTGGTGGTTGGTTCCAGAGCTGTAATAGCGCGTGTCTGACAGGTTTATGTTGTTAAGATGTTAATGGCTGCACCTAGATCAACTAGTGCGTTTGGAAAGGAGTGGCCATATATTTGAATTGCAATAATGGGATTCCTAGGATCTTCATATTTTACTGGAGTTTTCCTTCCCAAGAGTAAATCAGATAAGGTCCCTACAACATGAATGGTGGGTGAAGTTTTTGCTTTCCTCACAGGCTTCTTTACACATGGCTCTTTAATCGTTTTAGCATAAATAGGAATATCTTCGATGACCTGGAGGAGAGGAATTTTAATACAAAGATTTTTTAGTTTACTTATAAGATCAAAATCTGGATAACAAATGGTTTAGGTATTGTTAGCCTTTCAGGGAATGGGGGAAAGTGACTATGAGTTTCTCAGGATCTTTATGCTGATCTATATCTTCTCCTTGTTTTATTTCTGTATCATTTATAGTTTATGGCATATGTACATATGGGGTTTCCAAATCAATTGATGGTTGGTCGTTGTTTTCCCTAGGGGTAATGATACGTCTTGACCTCAATCTAAGTTCATTACATTCTTTTTTTTCAATCTCATAGTCTGAGCTCTCGACAATTTGCACCAGTTGAACCAGTATGTTATTGAGATTCGGATTCGGTTGAGCTGGAAATTAAGGACGCAGAAGAGGTTGACGATTTTGGTGTAATAGATATGGGGCTGATAATGTAGGTTGAGGTTGAGGACCTGTCCCCATAGGTGTATTGGATATCCCCAAAGGTCGCTGCCAATTTAGAGACCAATTTGGATTTTGAGAAGTAGAGGCAGGCCATTGGGATGGATATGGATTACCTTGCCAAATAGGAGCAAAAGGAGAATTTGGCCAGCCATTACCCCGAAAGGACTAAGTTGGCCAAGGTATTGCTAGGAATGGCTACAATTTCTAATTCGAGAAAGGTGGTTGGCCTTGCCATGCTGCCCCATGGTTCTGTTGTTGATTAAATGGTGAAGAAGGAAAGAACTGGGATGCATCTTGTGGCATACCTATAGGTTTGACTTGCCAATGCCGACGCTGGTTCATTAAGTATATTGGCTCTGTCTCTTCTTCCACTTTGAAAACTAATTTTAGCCTAGCAAGTGATGGAAATTTTTCAGTGGTGTGATCCTTGGTGTAGATGGCACATGTTTGGACCATGTCTAATGGACACTCCATTAGTTGTACTTCTTTTGGCAGCATGGGTAAGAAACGACCAAATTCTATTCTGCTAAGGCTTGTTTATGTTTAGCCCGCAGGATGTCTGGCTATGTTGTAAGGGTGCCCAGGATGTCCGTTTTGAAGTCTTCTAGGAGGTTACCGATTTCCATTCTTGTTACGCCTCCACTATGTGGTTTGCTTCCTTTGATCATAAGATCTCAACTTCCTGACCCTGTGCGTGTCCTACCTCGCAAGCACTTGATACACAAGCGAAAAATTTCATCATAATCTTCTTGAGAAATATCTCCTTTCCCCATCAAATTTAGAGTTTCTATCCATTCTTCTTTCATTCCCTTAATTAAGATAGCTCTGAGGACTTCTTTTGGTAAAGTGGTGTGAGGGGATCTCTGCAAATTATAGTGAAACCATTCGACATATTCTTCTAGAGTTTCATTATCCTTTGCAACCATCTTAAAGATTTCATCTTTTAATTCCCTAGTCTTGTAAAAGTCCTGGTATCTTGTGAAAAAATAATTTTTCATGTCATCCCAAGAGTTAATAGTATGTCCGCCTAGATCCATGAACCACCTCAAAGCTGCTCGTTTTAGAGTAGAAGGGAAAAATTTTAGTTTTTGAGGGTTGGTGGTGTAGTCATATCCTCTATAGAGGACATGAAACTCGAATAAGAAGGAATCCAGATCCTCTGTGATCATCCCATGAAAAGTTGGGATGCTTTGTAAGGGAATAACTTTCATCGGGACATTTGCCACTTGGTCGACTATGGGGTATTCCAATGTCGAGGTCTAACCTTGAGGTGATAGATTTTCCATTTGGTAAAAAATATGCCATTATCCTTCAGGGATTTTAGGGGGTTCTATTTGAGTAAGCAGAGGATTCACAATCCGAGTTGGTTTTGCAGTGCTTCCTAGATCTAGGATCATAGGAGATCATTGTTCATATAGCTGAGGTCCTGCCTTAGCAGTTCCGATGGTTTCTCTCTCCTTCTTTTAAGTTGCACGATTTTCCCTCTTGTAGAGGATTGGAATGTAAATTTGCTGTAACCTGAAAACTCTATTTAGATCATCCAATTTGGCTATGAATCTTAATGTAGGCTGTAGATGGTGAGCCTCCTACTTGAGGGATTACAGTAGGGAATTTTCCAGAGATAGTTTGGAATCCTACTGATGCCTGAGACTCTGCTTTTCTTACAATTTTGTCTATAAAAGTTGTTCTCCCAAGGCTCATTGATCCCTTGGGTTTTATGGATTTGGGTGAGGGGTTCTGATATTTTTCTATCTTTTTATTCCTAGTCATTCATAAAAAAAACTATTTCTATTTAACCTCTATGCTTTAGCTGAAAAGCGGGCTAATGAGAAAGAACTTTACTTGTTGGTCACATATGTTCTTACCTCTTGATTTTAAAACCCAATTCTCTTACAACAAGATAAAAGGAAATCAATTTGAAACACTGTCCCCAACAACAATGCCAAAATTTTGGTGCACTAAGATGTTTTATTACAAGCAATCTTAATACCTACATTCATTATCAACTGAGGGAAAGTCTTTTTATTTCAAGAGTGTCAGCACTATATATGCAGTGAATTCAGAGGTCAATTTATATTGGAATCGTTGCAATTGCTAATGGCTATTTCTCTAATTTCAATTCAAACACTTCTGAAAAGAATTCATAACACACTTTCAAAGCTACTTAATCTATTCTGCAAGAAACTAAACTGGGATGTAAATCGAAATAATCACACTTGACAATCTAATTAGTATTGAAACTAAGTCATTTAACATGAAGGAAAGCTATGATAATTGAACAACAAATAACCATCTAAACACCTCATGGAAAGCAATCACTCTAGCCTTGAAATCTATGATAGCATTACCTTAGAATGAACAACAATCTGGAATGAACATAACCAATTCAATAAAGAGCATCACACATATATAATCACACAACTAAATCTAGAATATTGACTGAATAGAAATGCAAATTAGAATCATCAGTCCTCACCATAATCAGAATGATACTAACTTTGCAAACTAATAATAATAAACAGTAAAGAATAAACAAAAATAATTATAACACAATTGGAGCAGTAGATCTTCTATTGACTAGGCCCAAAGTTTCCAGAAATCCCCACTGTTAGATACTCAGAATATGATTATGAATTAAACACATTCTTCTTCATTAAAATCAATAATAGAGTTATAGCATCACCGAGATTAAATTTTCATATGTCCAAAAAGAATAGTTACAATCTGCGAATACCTAAACTAGCTGTTCAGTTCGCATTACGACTTTATATAACATTTGGAAAAGTAAATAGATAAAAATCCTCAGGATCAGGGGATCCTGAGGATTTCACAGTACTTGATCTGATTTCATCATAAAATAGCATTGGTCCTCCAGGTCTTCTGCTTTCTTCCATGCTTAGGACGCTGTCTCTTTTCCTTTAATGGCTGCTAATGTCGTGTCGATTGAACAACATTCGTCTAATTTGTGTTCCTACATATAAAGATAGTGAAAGTTAGTTTTCTATGCCTAGATTTATCTAATTTGTTACTAATTTATTTTACCCAACTTCTGCTATCATTTCCTCTATTTTTATCCATAAAACAAAGATAAACATGTGAAGACAAATTCTTAATTAGGTTATTTACGAGGAGAAAACATACATTTTCCTTGTCCCAACACAAGCCCAGTGCTACTGTTACAAGTAAAACCTATGCCGGTAACCCTTTGCATAATTAATGGATAGCACTATCAGTGCGGGAATTATAGTAAAAAAGTGCATTGGTCGTCTTTAGGCACTTTCTCCAAAAATGGAGCCGAAGCTTATTTTACTAGAAGCTTCGAGAACGATGAGATGGTTATTGTTGAATAAAGATATGGTTGAGTTCTCCCATTTTGAGTCCTTGATCCTACCTTTAGGGATATTCCCCTTAAGATGTGGACCTTCTTCCCCCTTTTGTGGATCCCTAACTCCCTCTCCTTCCCAATAAATACATTCCCTTATACCCTCAAATGGTTGGTCAGACTAGATTGGTCATGCTACTGCTAAATTGTGCCTAATTTTTACACTAAAATTTGTCACCATGACTATCTGCAGTTAGTATGGCTCCATCAACAGTCATACTATCCTCCTTGGCAAGCCTCATACCTCTGCTCTCCATGTCAAACTTCAAGAAAGAGAGAAAGTCATTTAAAAACAGTAGCT
>APFE030636349.1:54314-117804 GCA_000404065.3 Pinus taeda
TAGAGATGAAGACCCTGGATCTAGTTTCCACCATCCAGGCTGCGAGGAGTTTTGTATTCATTATATTGTAGACCAATTATAAACAGATGGCTATGTTCATACTGTGTCTACACGAGTCTATGATTATGATGTATTATGAAATCATTCATGTATCGGAGTAGTAGTTAGTCTGTTAGTTAAAGCTTTTGATCTGAGTATGGGAATGTCTACCTCAGCGATGATATAATATTATACATGTATTTTGTGTTGAAAATTGCAGGTTCTGACTGGGCTCTCCATGAGATAATCCTTGAAATGATAAAGTACTTCACCCTTCCTAGATGATATAAAACCCTAGTCTATTACAGGCTTCGCACTTTAGGGGGCAATCTAATACACTAAAATTTGTCACCATGACTATCTACAGTTAATATGGCTCCATCAACAGTCATACTATCCTCCTTGGCAAGCCTAATACCACTGCTCTCCATGTCAAACTTCAAGAAAGAGAGAAAGTCAATAAAAAACATGTTTATCTCTAGGTACGCAGGTTCTCTCTACCTTACCTGAGTGTACGCATCCCAAGCTCATTATACCTGCGTACTTGTACGCTCTGTAAGTCAAGGGATGGATGCGTACTCCTGTAAAGGTCAAAAGGCGCGAGTTTCATCTTAAAAAAGTTACTTTTGGTCATTTCTAGAGCATTCTAGAAGATTGTTTGACGTGTATTGAGCGCCTCCAGATGGTTCATGCATCCCTATGAAAGAGGAACTTATCCCATCAAGAGAGGAGCTACCCCATCCAAAAGAGGGGCTTATCCCATTGATGTTGGACCTGATTAACTTCCTCTAGAACATTATAAATACAGGCATTTGGCCAGAGGAGGGGAGGTTGAAAGCTGAACATTCCAAAGGGTAGATGCTGCTGGAATTAGGACTTCCTTGTAGAAGCTTGTGAGAAGAGATTCCCATCCTTTCTTGTTTCATTTGGAAGTGGGTGAGCTTATCAAAGTAAAGGAAAACTCTTGCTGGACCCTGGGAGGAACTTGCACAACACCAAGGCTCAGGTTGTAATGGTTTCTTTTGTTTCCTATTAATACAAATAAGTCCATTCTTCTCAACAATTTGTTATTAATGAGTTGTTTCATATACTCCTTGGTCTGTATGTTGAATATGTTTTATTTTATGAGATATTCAGGTGCTATGTAATTGTTTGATTGTTAGTGAATGCAGGTTTCGAAGTGAAGGAGGAGCTCATCCGAATCAACGAGGCTGGACTACTACAACAACGTTGGACTACAGGTAGGATCTAAACACTTGATTTCTTGTATGGTAAATGCATGTTTAGAGAAGGATTGCTCTTAATTGTCTTGTTTGTCACTAGAAAGTCTTAAGCTTCTAGGGAGGTTGGTTTTGTCCGTAAGATTAACTCTTTCCGCATGACACTAATTGTTGCCAATTTGTAAAGGAGAAAGGAGAGCTTGAGAAGTCTTGGCTTGGACTTTGAAACCCATCCCAAAGGAGGATTCCAACATCAAGGAAGTGGTTGTATGCTTCCCTCTTGTGTTTATTATTAATAAAATGCATGTTTACTTTCCATAAGCATGTATATGACAACTTGCTAATTCATTCTCCTTCATTGAAATGAAAATTGAAATCATTTTTCTTTTGCTAGTTGCATTTGGAAAATGAAAGTGAAAGATCTAGTTAGGAAAACTTTGTTTTTGCATTCTTCGTTGTTGCATCATTGTTTGAATCTCTTCCCTTACTAGATTAGCTTTCATGAAAACAAAAGGAATCCTTTTCTCATGATAGTTGCATTATAGGTGTTTAGGTGACATTGTTTTGAGCCTTAAAACTGAAACTTCATTGAAGATAAACTTAAAATTTACCTCAATTAACCTAAGGAGCATTTGGAACTTAATGCGAACATTTATAGTCTAGGTTAGATACGTGTTCCAATATCATTAAATGTAGGAGTTGTTGTTATTTGCTAGTGTTGTATCCCGAGGGTGAAATCTCATTCCACGTACAAAAGTGTATAGGACTGTTCTCCAGTACTTTTGGGTAGGTCGGAGGCGCTCCACACATGGTAAGTATTTGGGAATGCTCTCATCGAATGGTTACGCATTAGACAACACTACTAAGGACTCCACTCCTACGTACCGTCGCGTATATTTTGGGAGTCCCCTATAGGGTGCTATCCACCCACAGGTAACCGAGTCTGCCACCTTGTATATCTTGATACATCGAATACAACATGCGTGGACATTGGATGCCGTACGTTAAGTCCTTGGTTTTCCAAGGTGTATATTGCAGTTCACAGTTTCTTGGTAAACCTTTATGCCTAGTTACCCCTTTTTGATTGATTTATTGTTAATTTCTAAAAATTAATTGATTGCGAAATAATATCCTTCCTATGGAGATACTCAATAGATCTTAGGTTGAGACTAATGGCATTAGTTCTTGAGTCTACCAACCAAGGAAACTCCTCTAATGGGAATCCTAGTCCTTTTACTTCTTTTTGAAATGTTGATTCTCCCGATATGGCAATGTTGTCCTTCCTAGATTTACCATTGTTTTTTGAGTTTGGTTATTTTTGACTCCTATGGTTTTGAATGTCCAAAATTCTCCTCAACCAAGCTCTCCTCCACCTAAACCATATCAACCTCTAGTTGACCTTAAAGTAAAAGCTTTTCCTTCTTCGCCCATTCGATATTCTTCCTCATTTGGTGAAAACATGCAAGTTAGTAACTAGGTCGATAAGAAGAAGATGAAAAGGAAGATTAAGAAGAAGAAAAATAAACAAGGGGTAAACCAAGCAGTCGATGAAACTGATGCAATTGATGTCGAGAAACTTTCCAATCAACCTCGTAAAGTGAAATTCCCTTGCAATCGTTGTAAGGATGACCACCTTCTTCAAGAATGTCTTGGTATTCCTAAGATATTATAAGTGTGGTCCATAGGTTCACATTGACCTTTTTCATCAGCCTCTGGAGATCATACTGGTGATAAACCTTCAACTAGTGACAACAAAGCCCATGGGAAAAAGGGAAAAGTCAAATTTCCCTATGTTGGAAATACTTGGGGGGGGGGGGGGATCAATATTCCTTTTCAATTGTTAGTTTTACCAGTTAGATTAGAACAAAAAATGAACAATAATAACAAATACTTTTATTAATCTTGATAAATCAAGTACAATGTTTGTGTAGGGCTCCAACCCTAGATGAAGACACCAATATTCAATCTCCTAGGCTCCAATCTGTATATTCAAAGCACCGACTTGGACTTCCAAGGCTCTAACCTTGTCAATTTTGAGGCACCAACCTCAAGGACTCCAACCCTATATCTGGTTCAGGCTTCGACCTGGGTTCTTGAGGACTCCGATCCTCTAGGGCTCCAACCCTATCCTTCAAGGCGCTAACCTTGTATTTTCGAGGCTCCAACCTCTTGGGCTCCAAACATTAGCTTCACCTTGTCAAGATATGTTTAGTTGTACTTCATGGTTCCCAAGGTCTTCTTCACTGAGCCTTGTCAATCTTTGTCTTTACTATAGTATCCACATTATGTCATCAATGACAACCTTGTTCTTCACATGAAGATGTCATCACTGCTCTTCATGTAGCCCAATCAAAAATTCTTCAAGATCACCTCATGATGGCTTCAATGTATCATGGTCTTCAATGATATCTCCAAGACTAGCTTCGACAAGTCTTCCAATATATTCAAGTATCCTCCAAGCTATCTTTAATACGAATCTCTATGAGTGTCTTATAATATACTACCCTAAGAACTCTCCAAGAGTTCCAAATTTCACTGTCTAAGGCTCTTAACACTTTACTGTCCCAATACTTCACTGCTATAAGACTCTGCATACTCCATTGTCCAAATACTTTACTGCTCCAAGGTATGTCAACTATTTATTGTCTAGAGACTTGTTGCTCAACCAAGGTATTACTTCAATGATGCTCCAAAGACTACTCCACAAATCCTTAAGTCAATACAAAAATCTTTTGAATGAGACCACTCCAAGGTTGTTTTCAAGATTATTCTTAAAGCAGCTCCAAATCCACTTCAACATATACAAAATACTATCAAGAGATGTTTCGAAAACAAGTTCTTACAAACCAATGTCAAATATGTACTTCCAATCTTGGAGGCAGAGTCTTTTTATCTATCACATGTATCACTGTTATATAATGGTGATTGATCACACTTTCCTTTGAGCACTACTTCCACAAGTTGTTGTACTTCGGTTCACAGGTCTATAAACTACGCAATTATAACTCCACAGATCAGAGCTATCTCAAAGGTGGTTGTTCGAGCTTACTGCACTAGGTAGCTTCCACACTTGTTCGAGATATCTATTACCGGGCTACAAACTAATATGATTGCTGTTAAACTTATAGCTTTTCCACAAGTCCAAGTCTCTTCTATTCTGAGCCCTCCATAGAGTTAGTGAAGTGCAGATCAACCAAGCTGCTAAACAAGTCTCTAGATCGAAGTTTAGATGACTGTCACAAGACTGTGACTTTGGTCTTGCACAAGAAACTATATAGAGTACCGAACTGAGTTATTATAGTGGGTGATCCGACCCTCCAAACTCCAAACAACTGTGTACACAACTGAGCTATAATATTTCCATAGATCTGAGTTGTTGAGGATAAGTCCGAACCCTTGTAGGTGCCTGTAAGGAGAGACATTTCTAAAAAAAGAGATCCGTCCCTTATTCTATGATGTTCTGAGCCCTTAATTTGTCACCTATCCATGGATATATGTCTTAGAAGGCTCTTAAAACAGATCCGAAGGCATGAACCTATGCTTGTTATGGATTCAAATGATAGATATAATTTTTAACCCAAAAAGCCTTCACGAGTCTTCTTCAGTGCTCCTAGTTCATGAGTTGTGAACTGTTCATGTGTCTTTTTGATGGATGACAAAATTGTAGTAAGAGAAATGAAGGTCCACGAGTTCTTATTAATACAAATTTTACTTTCAATGAAAAGGCACGTCCTTTCATAACAACTGACATTCTAGAGCTAACATGAATATAAGGCCAACTTATAAATTGAATATTGAAATTAATATTATCGTTGAAACATCATTGTTTATGGAGGAGCCAACCTTCTAAGTAATTAATGGATAGTCATATCTTTAGTAGTCAACATAGGGATGTTTAAGGGGAGATTTTATTTAACAAATTTTCATTTGTCTACCATGATGTATGTGCATTATATGTCTGCCATGTGAAATATAGAAAAAGACAAAAGAGATCATGCTAAAGACTTGTCTTCCATGTGGTTGTTATATCTCATCAAAAGTCTTGTTTTCCATGCAAAAGGCCTTGTCTTCCATTGTATCCCATCTGCCATGTACATGCTGCAATTATACATTGTCTTCCATGTATGGTCATAGGGAACAAGTATGTCATTTTTGTCTGCCATTAAACAAAGTCATGTTATATGGTAATGGTAAGGTTCATAGTTATATGATGTTTTCATAGGTGTTTTGGAATTAAGAGTTTATTTTAATAGAGAATTTATTTTTATATAATAAAGGAATAATAAAAAAAGGAATTCCATTTTATGGATAAAGGTATAGGATTTCCATTTATTTTTATGGATAGGATTTGGGTATTCATGTATATATGGTGTGTATGCTTCAATAAGGCTAGGATATTATATGGGACTTGCATTAATATTTTAATGCCTAAAGATTCATCTAGGATTTGGGTATTCATGTATATATGGTGTGTATGATTCATTAAGGCTAGGATATTATATGAAAGGTCTTTACACTTGGAACATCTTGAATAGTTTGGATAGGATTAGGATTAGTGTTTTCTTTAACTGCGGTTAGAGAATTATGTAAAGCTAGGATTTCCCCGGGGTTAGGGCAACATCACACATCACAAGAACATTTTCCATCTCATTAATTCCATATTAACATAAATGGAAACCTTGACTAAAAATCTCCCCCTTTGTCATTTATGGCAATATTCTTACCCTTCCAACCTTCCCTCCCGCTTTGGTATCAATGGAAAACAGAGTGCCCAAGTACTCCCCTTGTCAAGCTACTTCTTTTCTTCATCGGTATGTTACTCCCCCTGTCATGGTGCTCTTCCTTATGGCAATGTGGTCCATGATAGATGTGTCTACATTTATTCATGTGATGAACCAACTCCCCCTGTCTACATAAACTCCTCTATCTCAAGAAAGATTACTTGCTTAGTGATCAAATGGAATATATCCTCAACAATAGTCCATTCGATGAGTAAAGGATCATGTTATTCAATGGAGTTTCTCCCGAGAGATGATGTATAAAGGATGATTGTTCATGTGTGGTTCATCAAAGGTTTCATAGTTCGCTTTCACAGATAGCTTCTACAAGAATAATCAAGAATCAAAAGATCCCCCTAATTGTATGCATGGTATCTTTTTGGTAGAGTCTTACCATCAAATACTTAGACTATTGAGGATCAGGTCAACAACATGTGTTGTTGGCTAGAGAGTTCAAGAGACTTCCGGTTTGTATTTGCTTCCTTCTCCATACTTGTGTAACTTTCTTCTCTGGCATGGTTCTAGCTTGTGTAGGGTCCCATGTCAAGTTACAATCACATGCCATATGTCCAATGTTATGACACTTGAAGCACTCTATGTTGTTCATGAATAAGAATTTATGACTTCTTCTTGCAGCATTGCTTCTCGGAGATTGACGGGGACCATTATATTTATCTTTGTGATATGCCCTACAATCGTTTTCCATGTTCCCAAAATTTGTACAAGAATAGCAATAACCAAGAAATATACTTTGGTACTTGGGAGAAGAAGGTTTCCTTGATGTACTTCTGAAGTATTTTTGCCTTGGAATCCTTTGATGATAACCATTTCTTCTTGCATCCTTGACATCATTTGCATTTCTTCTTGGAGTGTCATTTCTTCCAATGTAAACTTGACTCTTGCTTTTGTTGGGAGCATCAACATTTCTTCCATGCTTCTTCACATCTTTGTTGTTTGAAGCATTATAATTCTTGCTTGAGGATTCACCTGCATAGCGAAGACTTTATTTATCAAGGGGAGACCTTTGATGACTTAGGATGTCATCTAGGGTTTGAGAACTTTTCAAGTTCTTATTCAACAAGTCAACTTTCTTTTTAAGAAAGGCAATTTCTTCCTTCATTTTCTTACATTCTTCATCCTTCTTTGATATAATGATCTCCATTTCTTCCTTCATCTTGGTTAATTCACACAATTGGGCCTTAAGAGAATTGATTTCTAATTTTAACTTGGTGATTTCATCATCCTTTTCTTCTAGTTGGCATATCATGGTGTTTCTCTCCTTTTCTGCTTCATCAACTTGTCCTTATATGAATGTAAAAGCTTCCATCACCTTCTTAGCTCCTTGTGCTTGTTTCCTTGCTTCTTCTAGTTAAGATCTAAGGGAGGATACCTCTTTCTTGTATTGACCAATCTCTGCTTCAAGTTTGTTCAAGATCTTGTGCCTTTGTTCAAGGTGGCTTGACAAAGCATCTTCCCATTTCTTTGCCTTATCCAATTGATTTTTCATGGATATGACTTCTTCATGATGCTTTCTATTGTTTTGATGAATTTCTTCTTTAATTTTGGCGAGATCCTCATCTCTTTCTTGTACTTTAAGCTTGACAAGGTCAACTTCCTTCCTTGTCTTTTCTTGGTCACCAACTTGCACTTTCTACTTAAGTTCCTCATTTTCCTTTTTCAAATTGTCAATCTCTTCCATAGCAGCCATAAGTTTAGCGAGGAGATCTTCTTCAAAATATTTTTCATTCTCTTCATTTTCTAGGTCTTCTTTAGCCTTGATGGCATCACTCTTATCTTTAGCTTCCTTCATGGGCTCTGGATTTCCTTCTTGTTTCCATCATTTTCTTGACTAGAGATCATTGTCAACGCTCCTTTTGGGTGAAGATAATGAAGTTTATCCCATATGCCTTTTGTTGATGGACATTTTTCAAAATTGGCCTTCATACAATTAGACAGCCCATTCAAGATTTCTTTCATTTCTCTTGTATTATGTTCCTTGGATTCTCCATCCATCATTCTATTAGTAATCACTGATTTCTAGAATTCAATGCCTTGAGTCTTTAAAAAATTCCTCATTCTTGCCTCCCATATATCAAAGTCTCCATTGAACAATGGAGCCTTCACAAATTGATTGACTTCAATTTCGGTGGTTGAGGGAGACACATCTTTAGGAGGATTGGAGACTTTCCTCCTTGGCTTTGAAATTTGTGTTCTAATGATCAACCTTCAAGCTGTTAGGATTTGAGTGAAGGTACTGGCTCTGATACCAATTGTTGGAAACACTGAAGAGGGGGGGGGGCATGAATCGATATTTCTTTTTAATTATTACTTTTACTAGTTAGATCACTTATAATTAGAACAAAAAATGAACAATAAGAATAAATACTTTTATTAATATTGATAAATCAAGTACAATGTTTGTGTAGGGCTCCAACCCTAGATGAAGACACCAATCTTCAATCTCCCAAGCTCCAACCTGTATTTGCCATGCATCGACTTGGACTTCCAATTTTGAAGCTCCAACTTCAAGGGCTCCAACCCTATCCTTCAAGGCACCAACCTTGCCTTTTTGAGGCTCCAACTCTCAGCTTCACTTCGACAAGATATGTTTAGTTGTACTTCACGGCTCCCAAGCTCTTCTTCATGGAGCCTTGTTAATCTTTGTCTTTATTGTAGTCTCAACATTATGTCATCAATGACAACCTTGTTCTTCACTTGAAGGTGTCACCACTGCTCTTCATGTTACTCAAACAAAACTTCTTCAAGGGCACCTCATGATGGCTTCAATGTATGATGGTCTTCAATGATATTTCTAAGACCATCTTCTACAAGTCTTCCAAATATCTTCAAGTATCCTCCAAGGTATATTTAATAGGAAGGTCTATGAGTGTCTTATAGTATTTTTCCCCAAGAACTCTCCAAGAGTTCCAAATTTCACTGCCCAAGGCTCTTAACACTTTACTGTCCAAATACTTCACTACTCTAAGACTCCTAGTACTCCACTATCCATATAATTTATTGCTCCTAGGTATGTCAACTATCTGCTATCTAGAGACTTGTTGCTCAACCAAGGTATTACTTCAATGATGCTCCAAAGACTGCCCTAAAAATCCTTAAGTCAATACAAAAGGATTTTGAATGAGACCACTCCAAGGTTGTCTTCAAGAGTATTCTCAAAGAAGCTCCAAATCCACTTCAATATATACAAAAAACTGTCAAGAGATGTTTCCAAAACAAGTTCTTACAAAACAATATCAAATATGTACTTCCAATCTTGGAGGTAGAGTCGTTTTATCTATGACATGTATCGCTATTATATGATAGTGACTGACCACACTTTCCTTTGAGCACTACTTCCATAGGTTGTTGTACTTTGGATCATAGATCAACAATTATAACTCCACAGATCAAAGCTACCTCAAAGGTGGATATCCGAGCTTACTACATTAGGTAGCCTCCACACTTGTTCAAGATATCTATTACCGGTCTGCAAACTAATGTGACTGCCCTTAAACTTGGATATTTTCCACAAGTCCAAGTATATTCTATTTTGAACCCTCCATAAAGTTAAGCTATAGGTGAAGTGTAGATCAACTGAGCTGCTAAACAAGTCTCTGGACTGAAGTTTAGATGACTGTAACAATACTGTGACTTTGGTCTTCCACATGAAGTTGTCTAGAGCACAGAATCGAGTTATTACAATGGGTGATCTGACTCTCCAAAACTCCAAAAAACTATCTACACAACTGAGATATAATCTTTCCACAGATCTGAGTTATTGAGGATAAGTACGAACCCCTGTAGGTGCCTGTAAGGAGATATGTTTCTAAGCACGAGTTCCGTCCCTTATTCTGTGATGTTCTGAGCCCTTAGTTTGTCACCTATCTGTGGATATATGCCTTAGAACGCTTCTAAAGAAGATCTGAAGGCATGACACTATGCTTGTTACAGATTCAAATGATAGATATAATTTTTAACCCAAAAATCCTTCATGAGTCTTCTTTAGTGCTCCTAATTAATGAGTTGTGAACTATTCATGCACCTTTGTGATGGATGATTGAATTTTATTAAGAGAAATGAATATCCATGAGTTCTTATTAATGCAAATTTTACTTTGAATGAAAAGACACATCCTTTCATAGTAGCTGTGTTAAAATTGGAAACTAGGGCCAAACTCCATGTGGGTCATCTTATTTATGGCATCTGATATTTTTCTTGGATCCCTCTCATCGAGACATGTAGGATTGGTCTAAAGATCATTCGATTCCGATAAGTATTCATGGAGATATGAATTTATTTGTGTTATGGGACAATTCATCAAGGTTAGCCAATAACTAAATTGCCCCCTCTTGTGCTCCACATTTTGGTATAAATACAAGTTCCTTGCAAGTCATTTGTACACATAACTCTCTTGAGATTTCTTCTTCTCCATTTGTTTTGGGTTTTAGTGGAAAGAAGAATCTCTAAGGGATAAACATTGTTCTAAAATGATGCCCTAAATGCAATCCTAGATGATACCCTAGCAGCTCTACACATAACCTAGATCTAGGACACGGTCAACCCTAGTCCTCTATGTTGTCAAGGAAGAAAGGCCTCATCTACTATGTTGTCCCAAGGGTGACCCTAACTGCAGTAATGGAGATGCCCTAAATATGCAGCCATGGAGATGAAGGAAGAAACCCTAGCCGCAGGTCTAAGGAGGAGAGATGCCCTAATCTTAGTTGCTACGCTACCTAATGGACATGGTACATAAACGTTGTCTTATAAGAGAAGTTCTACACAAGTAATGCCATCACTGTCATGGAGCACTTACAATTAAATGTTGAGGTAAATAATCCACCTCTAGCTATCCTTAACGTTTTTCTCTAACTGTTGTTTTGATTATCATAGATTGTTTTCTCAATGGAATCCTATTTCTGTCACCTAAACGCTGATAAGAGAAGACGTGGGCATTGCTATGTGCTAGGCTACAGGCCATAACACTATAGCTAGCCACCTTGAATATGACAACTGGATGTGCACAATGGGATAGTAATGGTGTAGTGGTACAAAAATGTGACAACAATGGAACATGGTGCAACATATGATACAACAATGGGATAGCAATGGTTAATGGCATATAGTGCACAATGGGATAACAATGGTACAACAATGTGACAACAAGGTACATGGTGCTGCAAACTCATTGGACAACACAATGATGGGACAAAATCATGTTGGGATAGAACAATGATTAAGACAATTATGACATTATGTAGCAGTGGCACAATAGGACAACAACAAATGGAAGTACATGGTGGTTGTACATAGTGGTATGGTAAATGTGACAACTGTATTTAGTGTAGCAAGTTCATGGTGTTGCAATAGTATGGTACATGGGAAAACAACAACAAGAAGGTGCAATAAGCATAGTGCTACAAGCACATTGGGACAATAGTATGGTACTTGGTGCAACAAGTACACAAAGTAGCAATGGTGCAGCAAGCATATAGGTGATAGCATGTTGCAGCAGTGGCACAAGGTACAATAGTGCTAAACACTGGGACAATAGTGTAGCATAAGGTGCATCATGATGACGAGATGCAGCACAATGATAGGTGAAGGAGTCACCTTGGAGAATCAGTTGAAGTAACATGTATTCAACTGATCTCATGTATCATCTTCTTAGAGATGATCTATGCTCTTATCTAGATAAGTCAAAGTGTTGACTTCTATTGTAAATGTACTCTCTCTCTCTCTCTTTAGTGAACTATTGAATAACATATAAGAAGAATTTATCAAGGGTTACCCCACATTGGGGTTTGTCCCTAGCTAGCGCCACATCTTGTGTCCTCTTTTCTTGGCTTGTCTTCTGTGATTTATTTTTATGTTCTAACTGCAGTTTACTTTAATGCTGATGTGATTTCTAATATGGAAAACATATTGAGCTAACTATGAAAATTGAAATAAATTGCTCTAAGCATAGAACATACCTAAAATAAACATGGTATCCGAGCTGATGTGAAGACAAAGCCCAAGAAAGAATGAAAGAGAAATCACTGAAGATAGTTGGGAAAGGACAAAAGGATCAATAGATTCCTCATCCCTCTTCAAATTCATCAAGGGTGAAGTCGAAGTAGAGAATATTATCAGAATGGCGTAGCGGAAGCTTCTAATGGCCCACCTAAAGATCGCTTCAATGGGAAGTATGGATCTAAGGGTGGAAAGAAAGGTAGATGCCTTGTTTGTAATAAGTTCCGCCATTATGTGAAGGAGTGTCCAAATGGTAGGGACACATCTCTTTATGAAGATAAAAATCATTCCAAGGACATCTTCAATGTTCGAAGGAATGACAGGTAATGCAGGGCATCAAGGAAACGAATGACTCTTCAAAGAAAGCAAGGAACCCCAGGCATGAAGAATCAAATGTTGTTTCTAATAAGATAAATAAGCATTATTTTACATTGGCCCTCTCCTTCAGATTCTATGGGAATCTGTCTTATTGATTGTAGTGCTTCAAGGCACTTCATTGGATAGAAGGGTGATCTCTCTAATTTGGTAGAGATGGAAACAATCATGGGATTATAACCGATACCACCTATCCTGAAAAGGGTGTAGGGAATGTTACCCATCAATTGAATGAGGGTAACTCAATTCATTTACAAATCTCTCTTTTATGTACTTGATCGCAAGAAGAACCCAGTGTCCATTTTAGCAATCGAAGTCAAAGGTTTCAGGGTGGTATTAATTGATGGAAAGGTACATGTTTGAAAATAAAATTTTCAAAGATGATTTTAATCATGGTTTTAGGGTTGGAAATTTGTATCAAGTTGCAAGGTGGTCCATTGGGGATCATGTAAATTGACATATCTCATCTATAACACCAGAGGTCTACTTGTGGGGCCCTACGCAATGTGAGTCAGATGGTGACAGGGATGCCTGAATTCAAGAAGAGCATGAAGGTACATGTCTAAGATGTGTTGAAGGAAAATCTTACAAGGGGACCATTCCCCTCATGTAGCATGTCCATAGGTTTGGAACAACTCGAGGAGTTTGAGATTCATGATGAAGCTGAGATTCACTAGGAGTGAAACCAATCCAAACCATTGCTCGAAGGTTGTGGATGATAGACCTCTCATATCGGCACCTTTTGAGGATGACCTATTTCTGACAGGTGCATAACCTCTCATTTGCAGAAGTAAGAGGGAGTTGGATCAGGATGTGGAATAGTAAACTATAAGCCCATTACTACCTCGAGGATCTTAACTTTCAGAAGTTATATGGTAGTGATGCCGGACCAGATTTGGGAAATGCCTCTGAGTTCCATAAACTCATTCGCATTGATGTTCTTGGTGAACTTCCATCCAGACATATGTTTTGCAGTTAGCATGATGAGCTCATATATGGTTGAGCCTCACTGAATTGGTGCCAAGAATCTTCTCAGCTATCTTCAGGGTACAATCTCTCATGAATTGAGATACACTGCCAGAAATGTGAAGCTGCATGATTATTTGAATGTTGACTAGGTAGACAATGTGGAGGATCTCGAGAGCACTTCTTAGTGCTGATTCTCTTTTGGTTCTAATCGATATCCTGGATGAGCAGGAAGCAGGAGATGGTTTATTTGAGCACCATTGAGACTGAATACATAGCTACGAGTATGACCTCGTGTGAAGCTCCCTGGTTGAGGGATCTCTTCAATGAGTTGTTTGTACACTGATGGATACCATTGTGATCTTCTGTGTCAACCAGGGGGGGATTCGATTGTTGAGGAATTCTATATGCTATGATTGATCCAGTATATAGACATCAAATACTACCTTATCTGGGATATGGTATGTCGATGAGGAGGGAGGCTCTATCGTGTTGAAACTAATGTATAGGTCACAGACTCTCTGTCAAAGCCCTTGGGAAAGGTAAAATCTGTGACTTTCCTGAATGACTTGTAGTCATTGAGAGACCTTCTTATGAGGGTCCTTCATGTTGCATGCATTGAGCTCTGGGAGATCTAGGGGGATTGGGGTAATATTGGAGCAACACACGACCATAGGGTGACTCACCCTCCCCTAATGGTGCATTGTGTATAGGGTGAATGGCTCAACCTTCTCCTATCATATCATGAGGTGACTTAGGGATAGGATGAATGGTTCTCTTGTCGAGGCATCCTACCCATGCAGTCCGGGACTCATGGGAAGTACCTCTCATCTAACCAATGAGCAGGGAAATTGGGTTAAGGACCATAGTAGTACTATCGATCGACACATTTTTGTATCTACCTAATCCCTATGTTAGGATGACCTCCATTGATTTGGGATCAATGTAATTGATCTAGGATCAATATGAGTGGTTTGAGACACTCTCTTGTGATATTGATCTTAGATCAATAAAACTAACTACGGGTCAATAGAGAATGGTATGATACATTCTTGATCGATTCTTCTTCTTCATGGTTCAGTAGAGCAGAGCAGAACAGAGCTCAACAGAGCAGAGTAGAGCAGTGCAGGGAACTGATGGTAGAGATAGTACAGTTTGGTAGATGGATCAGCGGATGGATTTCTCCCTAATTGGGAGGGAGAGTTAAAATTGGCAACTAGGGCCAAACTTCATGTCTGTCATCTTATTTATGGTAGCTAATAATTTTCTTGGATCCCTCTCATCGAGAGGCGTAGGATTGATCTAAATATCATCCAAATCCGATAAGTATTCATGGAGATATGAATTTATTTGTGTTATGGGACAATTCATTAAGGTCGGCTAGCAATTAAACTACCCCCTCTTGTGCTCCACGTTTTGGTATAAATACAAGTGCCTTGCAAGTCGTGTGTACACATAACTCTCTTGAGAATTCTTCTTCTCCATTTGTTTTGGGTTTTAGTGGAAAGAAGAATCTCTAATGGATAAATGTTGTCCTAAAAGGATGCCCTAAACACAGTCCCAGATGATGCCCTAGCAGCTCTATGCATGACCTAGATCTAGGACGCAGTCAACCCTAATCCTCTATGCTATCAAGGAAGAAAGCCCCCATCTACTATGTTGTCCCAAGGGTGACCCTAACCATAGTTATGGAGATGCCCTAAATATACAACCATGGAAATGAAGGCATAAACCCTAGCTGCAGGTCTAAGGAGGAGAGATGCCCTAATCTTAGTTGCTATGTTGCCTAATGGAGATGGTACCTAAATGCTTTCTTAGAAGAGACGTTATACACAAGTAAAGTTCATGGAGCTCTCACAGTTAAACACTGAGGTAAAGAAGCCATCTCCAAATATCCTTAACATTGTTCTCTAACTGTTGTTTTGTTTGTCATAGATTACCGTCTTAATGGAAGCCTATTGTTGTCACCTAAATGCTGAGAGGAGAAGACATTGGCATTGCTATGTGTTAGGTTGCAACCCATAGCACTATAGTTAGCTACCTTGAATATGACAGCTAGATGTGCACAATGGGACAACAATGTGACAACAATGGAACATGGTGCAACATATGGTACAACAATGGGACAACAATGGTCAATGGCATATAGTGCACAATGGGACAACAATGGTACAAAAATGTGACAACATGGTACATGGTGCTGCAAACTCATTGAACAACACAATGATGGGACATCAACATGTTGGGACAACACAATGATTAGAACGACTATGACATTGTGCAGCAGTGGCACAATAGGACAACAAAAACTGCAAGTACATGGTGGCTTTAGTGATATGGTACATGGGACAACTATATTTAGTGCAACAAGTTCATGGTGATGCAATAGTATGGTACATGGGACAACAACAAAAAGAAGGTGAAACAAGCATAGTGTTGCAAGCACATTGGGACAACAATATGGTACTTGATGCAACAAGTACACAAAGCAAAAATGGTGTAACAAGCACATGGGTGACAACATGGTGTAGTAGTGGCACAAGATACAACATTGCTAAACACTGGGATAGCAGTGCAACATAAGGTGCAACAGTATGATGTGTAAAACATGGTCATAAGGTCTGACATTGTGATGATGGGTGCAACATGGTGCAGCATGGTGAGGTGCATCATGATGATGAGATGCAACACAATGATAGGTGAAGGAGTCACCTTGGAGAATCAGTTGAAGCAACATGTCTTCAACTGATCTTATGTATCATGTTCTTAGAGATGATCTATGCTCTTATCTAGATAAGCCAAAGTGTTGACTTCTGTTGTAAATGTACTATCTCTCTCTTTCTCTCTCTCTGCTAAACTATTGAAGAACATATAAGAAGAATTGATCAAGGGTTTCCCCACATCTGGGTTTGTCCCTGTCTAGCACCACATCTTGTGTCCTCTTATCTTGGTTTTTCTTCTACGATTTATGTTTATGTTCTATCTGCAGTTTACTTTAATGCTGATGTGATTGTTGATCTGGAAAATATATTGAGCTAATTGTGAAAATTGAAATAAATTTCTCTAAGCATAGGACATACCTAAAATTAACAAGCTGATATGCTGGAGCCGACATGAATATAAGGCCAGCGTATGAATTAAATATTGAAATTAATCTTATCGTTGAAACACCATTGTTTATGGAGGAGCCAACCTTCTAAGTAAATTAATGGATAGTCATATCTTTAGTAGCTAACATAGGGATGATTAAGGGGAGGTTTTATTTAACAAATTTTCATTTGTTTTCCATGATGTATTTGCATTATATGGCTTCCATGTTAAAGATAGAAAAATAAAAAAGAGATCATGCTAAAGACTTGTCTTCTAGGTGACTGTTATATCTCATCAAAAGTCTTGTCTGCCATGTAAAAGGCCTTGTCTGCCATTGTATCCCATTTGCCATGCACATGCTGCAATTCTACATTGTATGCCATGTATGGTCATAGGGAACAAGTATGTCATGTTTGTCTCCCATTAAACAAAGTCATGTTATATGGTAATGGTAAGGTTCATAGTTATATGATGTTTTCGTAGGTGTTTAGATATTAAGAGTTTATTTTAATAGAGTATTTATTTTTATAATAAAGGCATTGTAAAAAAAGGCTTTCCATTTTATGGATAAAGGTATATTTGATAGGATTTGGGTATTCATGTATATATGGTGTGTATTCTTCAATAAGGCTAGGATATTATATGGGAATTGCATTAATATTTTAATGCTTAAAGATTCATCTAGGATTTGGGTATTGATGTATATATGGCATGTATGCTTCAATAAGGCTAGGATATTATATGAAAGGTATTCACACTTGGAACTTCTTCAATAATTTGGATATGATTAGGATTAGTGTTTTCTTTAACTAGGATTAGAGCATTATGTAAAGCTAGGATTTCCTTGGGTTATGGCAACATCACGCATCACAAGAATATTTTCCATCTCATTAATGCCATGTTGACATCAATGAAAACCTTTACTAACACCCTGTAGGTTATGTGAAGGGAATCATCCTATTCACCTTTGTCCTAATATGGATGAAACCTCAAAAGTGTTAGATAACCTTATCTCTTCTCAACCTCGCCTTCCGACTAGTTATCCAAAGCTTTCCCTTGATCCTTCACTAGTTGATTAAGTGATTAATTAGAACTCATCTTGGTTAATCCTAGTCTCTCTGAAAGTGAATATCCTGAGTCCATTTCCAACCAACCATTGGGTGAGGAAATGGTTGACCTGATTCCACCTTTAGGTGATCACATCTTTCGTATAGAGAGTGAACCTCGTACTGCTTAATTTCTTTTGGTTTGTTTAGATTCCAAAGAATTAGGGGGAATCCTCCTGTTCCCATGGTATAGGAGGGATATCTTCCTATTCCCTTGGTACAAGGAGAGGATCCTCTTGTTCCCATAACATAAGAGGTCAGTCCTCCCATTCCGATGGCACCCTCTCAAATTAGTTTAGTCACTTTCTTTGATTGGAGTTGACTAGCAGGCTATTGTGTTCCTTCCTATGTGCCCTTTTAGGTCATTGTACAAGCTTATAATATACCCATACTTGGGACAATCACATATGAAGGCACATTTATTAGTATTATGTCCTTAACTACTTGGCAAGCTTTAGGTTCTCCCCAACTTGTGCCCATTACCCAAAATTTGTTAGCTTTTAAGAGGAACCAATCCATCGTTAGGGATCCTTCCTAAGTTGTCTATTACTTAGGGAGGAAAAATCATCTATCTCGACATCATGGTTGTTCAAGGCCCTTTGGATTTTAATTTAATCCTCGGTTGTGACAATGTTTATGTCATGGGAGCTCTTGTCTCTTCTCTCTTTCATGTCATATGTTTCCTGCATGAAGGAAGAATTGTGGCCATTGATCAACTTCTATTCATTGGTCCTAATTTGAATCCCAATCAACCATCTTCCCTAAATGGTCCTTGTGCATAAATGGTATCACTCCTGCCATAAGTTAGTTATGTGGCTACCTGTTTTGTGCTCGCCTCTACTAATGATCTAGTCAATGATATAGTGCATCATGTATTGGGGGCATTGGAACTTGATCTTACCATTAGACCCCTTGACATGTATCCCTTCCATAGCATTGTTCTCTCATCCGATGAGAACTCTTGGAAGCTATGACCTCTTATAGGTTGTGATCAAAGTGTCATGAGGATATTTCTTTTACTATGTCAACCTTGTTAAAAAATGAAATAGGTGTCATGAGGATAGTTCTTTTACTAAGTCAACCTCGTTAAAAAATGAAATAGGTGTCATGAGGATAGTTCTTTTACTATGTTGACCTCATTAAAAAATGAAATAGGTATCATGAGGATAGTTCTTTTACCATGTCAACCTCATTAAAAAATGAAATGGGTGTCATGAGGATAGTTCTTTTACTATGTCAACCTCGTTAAACAATGAAATATGTGTCATGAGGATAGTTCTTTTACTATGTCAACCTCGTTAAAAAATGAAATAGGTTTCATGAGGATAGTTCTTTTACTATGTAAACCTCGTTAAAAAATGAAATAGGTCCCCATGAGGATAGTTATTTTACCATGTCAACCTCATTAAAAAATGAAATAAGGTGTAAGAGCATAGTTCCTTTACCTGTGTCAAGCTTGTTAGACAATGAAACAAGGTGTCATTAGCATGGTTCTTTTATTGTGTCAAGCTCATTAAAAAATGAAACAAACCCCCTTCCAATTCAAGTCTTTGATTATATCTCGTAAAATTCCAGTCTAGTCATTCACTTGATCTCGTAAGTGAACCTTCATTCCATCCACATGTTAGTAACTAGTAGTCTGCTTATGCGAATGAAATGAAGCTTGGGGGGCATGTACATTGAATTGAGTCATTATTTTGGGGGCATGAAAACTAATCTCAAGAATGGTTTGTCTCCATTTCAAGCTTGTGTAAAAATGAATCCAAATCCAAGCATAGTTTTTTCTCATGTTTCAAGCTTGTAAAAAAATGAAACCATCTTCAAATATCCTCAAGCATAATTTCCCATGTTTTAAGCTTGTGTAAAAATGAAACCATTCCCACTTTACCTCTCATGATTTCCATTTTTATCAACCTATTTTTTCTAGATGAGCCTTGGTTTTTTCATTCCATCGTCACTGTCTCTTTGGATGATCATACACTTTCACTTGGTTGTTTTTATCCTTTCCTATGGAACCGTTGTGATGAGTGGTATTGTTAGCCAACCTCTTGACCTTTGCATGTTTTGAGAAGTTCCTTCATGTAAGGAACCAATTGCTACCCTTTATACCTAATCCAAGATATTTTACTTATATATGCATCAGAATTACACAAAACATAGCTTATTAACCATGGAACTTAAAATCACATAAAAAAATGCGGAAATAACAAGATAAGCATGAAACCATGACACAAATATTTTCTTATGGAGTTCATCCAATTTGGACTACGTCTCCGAGCCCTTCTCAATAGTGGGGAGGTCGTCTTTCATTAAGTGGCATAAAAAGAGATAGATTACAAGCAACATTCATTTACAATCCTTATACCTCCAAGTTGGAAGATGGACGAAGAATGGAGAGCCCAAATTTAGAAATAGATAACACCACTGAAATCTTGGCGAAAAATTGTGCATAATCACCTATCCGGACACAGAATTCAGAGAAAGAAAAATTCTGCACCCTCTCGGAACTTCCCTGCTGCTCAAGGCAAGGTTCTAGTCTACTACCAGGTCAGGTTACTGTTGTTCAATGGTTTATGAACTATGCCAGTCTCCACCTTTTTACAATGCAAACAATCCCTTATATAAATTGGTGGCTAACTCCTCAGTCCCTGAGCAGTTCTTGAACAAACGACAAGTTTAGTAAGCGATGTTTCCTACACCAAGGTTCTCGGGCCTGGGATAGCATGCAAGTGACAAACCTTTCATTTATGTAAAAACCTCCAGAACCTCTTAACCACACATTAATCCTAGCGGCTTTTAACATTGTTGCTTGAATCATCTTTTTCAATCAGTTGTTTCTATTGGCAAATAGACCCATTCCTTTACAACAAGAGGCCTGTGATAAAGGCGGACTCAAAGTGTTGTTAGACCACAAGACATAATATATCAAGACTGGAAGAATCATCGCAAATCACAATTGGTGGGACTAGGGTGGTACTTTATGCGACTGTTTCCCTTTGTGAACTATGATTGCGATATTGCAAATCGCAACCTGACTTTGTGATTGTGATATATCACATTGTAACCTGGCTTACTTCGGGGCTGATTCTTTAACTCTTCCCTCCTTGTGATCTGCAATTGTGATTTATAACATTGCAACCTTGACTTGCTTGGGGCCTATTATTTAACTCCAACTGCCTCTGATCTGTGATTGTGATATCATATATCACAAATTGGTAGTGCTGGCGCCGATTTTCTTAAGCCATGACCTCTTCCTTCTACGATATGCGGTACCAATGGTGGCTTGCCACTTGGTGCTTTCCCCATTCATTGAGAGTTTTTCCACATCACTTCCTGCTGTCACCTGTCCAAGTCAAACTTGTTCTTTGACTTTCTCTAACTTCTTCATATGAACTTAGATTTGAGTGTCATTCACACCATTCGAATCAAGATGACAAGCACTTCGATCTGATGCTAATTTTACCCAGATTTTTCCACTTTGAGTTTTGAGCCTTCTTACCATGCCACTAGTACTTTTTTTTATCCACCTAGATCAATACCACTCGTTCCTCCAGTTGGAGTCCTCTTTCAGCTCTTTTCAGACTCCAAATATATGAAAAGATTACCGAGCACTTGTCTTTTTGAACTCATAAAAGTAAATGAAAAAATGTCTACTCAATATAAGTTTAACCCTTTTCCAGACTGAGATGGACTATCTACGAAAAAGGAATACCTTAGTCAAACATGGCTAAGAGGTTCTCTTGAATTGTTGTAAATCTAACCCAAGATATTATAGATCTGATAAGAAATTATAAGATAATGCAAAGAAACCCAGAAATAATATGAAATGAATCTTTATTGATCAAACCCTTAAGGTAGGGCAACACCATACATCCACTCCTTAAGGAAGGAGAATACTCCACAAGCCATATGCTTGTTCATACAAGACTATTTCTCTTCATATCTCTCCATGTGGCGTCTCTAGCCTCTATATAGGCCTCATACATACAATACCATGCATCAATACCATGGTTTACTCATACCATCAACTAATACCATGGGCCCATTACATTATTATTAACTACTTGTGGTCCCTTACATGACATGGGTTAACCACCTTATTTATTACTATGGCCCATCCCATTATTAAATTATTACCTTGGGTACCTCCCTCGGTACCCCATATTACCTCCCTAGGTATATAACTTTCTATCTATTCATATCTTGTTATTTATTGGGTTTACTTATATTTTCATAATATTTCTGGGTTAGATCTACAACAAGTGGTATCAAAGCTACAACACAATATTTGCATCAGGATCATGTAACTTAACCAAAATGAAGCTCTGAAAATAAAAAATATATATATAAGTGTTTATGGTTTACACATAGTGTTCTGTGTCCAAGACAAAATCAGTCAAATGACCCAAAAACTCAAAATGCTAGGGGGCACCCTAGTCTAATGATGCTGGTGATAACAAGTCATCGCCTGTGCAATCATGCGTAAAAGCCTAGTCCATCGACGTGGCACACCAGTAGTATGTCGTTGTAATCTCAGAGGTAGCTCGTCAGTACTCACATCTAGGATACCGAGAGTGAGGCCTTCGATCTGATCCTGTAATGCTGCAAGAGTCTTGGCCACATCCAAGTCGTGAAGGACAACCCTCCCTATAGCCTGTCCTGTTAGAACGACAGCTCGTGCTCTCAAGCGCACTATTGGTCGCACTGGTCTGATATCTGCATGAGCACATGAGTTTTGATTAGTCTTGATGAAAGGAAGCACAAGAACATTATAAAAGCAATAAATAGGAATATGGTCAGAAATTTTACCTATGGCACTCCATTGCTCACTAATCGGTAGCAGCAAATCTGGGTTGCCCTAGCAATCCATACCAACATATGGACACTTGGTATAAACCATCTCCTGATGATTGAATCACTCAAAGAAGGCATCAGAGAAAGGAACCTATGGCTAACTAGCATGTCAAGCCATAAGGTCAACCCATCTCTGCATTCGTGGCTCAGTCGATGGTAGCAAACTAAGTGAAATGTATTGTGGCTACATCAGTGGGATCTTCTCCAAGGTGAAAGCAGTCAAAATGGAACCATAGCCAAAGTTCTTAGATCACCGATTTTTCACTTTGGTAAGCTGTTCTTTTATCACTGGAAGTATTGCATCACACCAGTTGAACACCTTCAGTTGAAAGCATTCTAAGGCATACTACATACAAGACCTGTTGGCCAAGTGAAGAGCCGCACTACCAGCCAGTCTAGCAAAGGTGAACAAGATGGTCCTCAAAGACCAGTCAGTGACATCTCAGATGTTGATCTTGTTGTCCCTACTCAACTGAGATCCTTCTCTACAGTATCAACGAATATAATCCCTCACGGATTCGCCCCCATCGGCGGAACCTGATAGTGAGAGAGGGGCACCACGCCTCGATAAACCTGTCAAAAAATAGATGTCCACGAAAATCAAGGGGATGGATTTACCTCTAATCTAGAACACCTGGTTGGTAGGATCCCATGCATCGAGGAAATATTGCAACAAGTTTATTTATTGCCTCATGCTAGAGATGCGGAAGAACTTGAGCAAACCACAGTCCCGCAATGCAGTTACCGTACCCGGATCATGTAAAGTAACCATGTCCTCCTCTTCATGCTCGTGTTCTTGCCATGTAACAACCATTTTACTCTGATGAATCTCTGAAAGCAAACAAGAGAAGAGTTAGGAGTGATGCATACTGCACAAAGTTCCCTGCTTGCGCCCATCGCACCCTAGCTGTGTACTAGGAGTGATGCATACTAACTCGACAATGGCCAGCCCAATATGCATCGCACCTTTCAATGTACACAAGGTGCGATGGGGGCAGAACGAATTGTTCAAACCCTAGAGGCTCAGGAAAACAAGGAAACATGCTCAGAATTCAAAAAGAAAGGAATGCAACTGAAGAGCATAGGTTTAGCTCCTACCTGGTCCAGACAGTGCCAAGAATCATCCATAGGATCTCCTGGAATCAACTAGTGAAAATTGGGGGGGGAAACACCTCCAAAGCTCCAACAATCTCAAGTTCAAATGAAATGGTAAAATGAGGGGTAAAGAACTACTTTTAAGTTACTTTTCACGTAATTCAAGTAGGGTATTAGTGTTTTAACTCAATTTCCAAGCATGTATTTTCATTTCTAATCAATTTGATGGAGCAATTGAATAGGTAGTATGACCGTCAAAATAACATAGTGTTAACAGTGGGTCGAATATCAACGACCATTATCACAAGCAGTTTTTATGCAAAGTTCAAACTCGTTAAAAATTAAACCTAAGCGATGAGAAAATGTTCCCCTAGAGCTTAAGCTCACTAAAAAATGAACCAATATTCGGTAAATAACCATTACGAATGCATTATCATCAGCTGTTTTGAGCCCCGGTCATGTTCTTACCATCACCTCCACTCTGTTTAACCAATCATACGCCTCCATTTAATTGTTTATCCTTTTGAGGAACAACTGCGAAGAGTGATTCTGTTAGCCATCCTTGTGACACTGTCATGATTGCAAAATTCCAAACCTCACCTAGAATCCGCAGCTACCCGAAAATATCACTCGTTCCTCAAAAATGAGTCTCCTTTAAGCTCTTTTCACCTAACTCGTAAAATATGAAAATATTGTCAAGCAGTTGGCCTCTCCGGGTCATTAAAGCTACCAGGAGTGCTATCCCTCCTCTAGATTTTAATCTTTTTGGACTTGAGGGATTATTACAAAAAAAGATCGAGTGCTTGTCTTGTTCAACTCGTTAAAGCTATCGAAAATTCATCCCTTTCGTATTATTTTATACTTTTTTCGGACTTAAGGGACTATATGACGAAAAAGGACTACTGGAGCTTCCTTTCTATCCCTTTTTAGACTCTATAAAATTGAAAAAGGACCAAGTTGTCTTTGTCGTTAAACTCGTTAAAACCAATAGCGACAAACTTGTCCATGCAAACAAGAACGAGTTTCACTGTCGCTAGGCTCATTAAAACGTAGCGATGGGTTTTCCTGAAGGGAAAATTATAGAACAAGCATATGTTATCCTCCTCAAGCTTGATAAAAATAAATAGGTACTGGTCAGCAATGACTGGGGAAAATTTGGAAGAAAACTTGAAGAAACTTTATTGGTAGTGAGTCGCTCTTGAGCATGTCACTTTCAATCCATGTTTGAGTCAGGTTGGGTTATTTTGTTCACTAGTCATACTACTATTGGTACATCATACAATCCATCTTTGGGGTTAACGCTACCAATCCATTTCAGTGTCGTCAATATGTTCAAGAGAAGTCGATCAGATAATTCACCATCCCACCTTATGTCTCACCCACTACAATACCCTCACACTTCATTCTTTCATGATCTCCACCCTGAACCCTATATCATCAGATTGTTTTGACCTCCACAAAATCATTTGCTCCGTTCCGTGTCATAGATGTGGGATTCATTAAGGCCCTCCTATGACAAGTCTCTTCTTGTCAACATCAGCTCATTATCCAAGAAGTCGACCTAGGGACAACCCTTTCAGTACCTTAAAGCTTGCATGCCTCAATGGCAAGTTTCTTGCTTCCGGCGACAGTTTTACATCAATGGCCTTCGACTGAGAGATTTTGCATGGTGTTCGACACCAAGTCCCATTTTCACACCACACGAATTGTATTATAGTACCTTGAGGGTCATCATCATCATCAGTGATTCCACTCATGCCTGTTAACAACTTACATCATTAGTTGGTAATCAGGCGATGTCTTCCCATGTTTGACTCCAGAACATTTTTCACATGGATTGACTTGTACTTCGGGAAAATATTGGACGAATTTGAAGACCTCAGATCTAGTTTCATCCATCTGGGTTGTGATATATTTAGGAAAATAAAGACATCAAATGTACATAATTGTAGCACAGATGATCATCTGAATCAAAGGATGATGTCTCTATCAAAATCATTAGTCTGCCGCACAGACGGTTGTCTATCCTATGTACATGAAAGTGAATTTATAAAACTGAGCATGGGAATTCCGACCTCAGCTAGATCATGAAAATATTATGAAGATAATGTATTGTATTGTATCTTATTACAGGTCATCTTCCAGTTCGAAAAAACCTCATATCCTCATGATAAAGCATTTCACTCGACATCAAAAGATTTTTGACCTCATGCTTTAGGGGGCAACTGTTGTAGACATATTTGGGCACTACAAACCCAAATCACATATGTCCATAAACCAAGGGATTCCGATTCCCTAAAAGTTTTTTTTCATGCCCTAAAGGAACAAGGTCAGCTGATTACATCATCTCCCAGAAGTTCTCCATAGAAAACTGCTCAGAACTGGTCAAAACTGGACCATACAGAATACTCAGTGCAGAGGGTGCGATGCACCTCACCTACTCAGTGCAAGAAGTGTGATGCATACTGAAAATCCCTTTTGTAGGGTGTGATGGGCGAGAGTAGACAAATGGCAGAGACAATTTGCAAGGTGGATGATCATGGAATCTTCCATAAATTTCTCTTGTGACAATTGCCTCTCTGAATTCGCCCAGGGATGAGTAAGAGATCATCAATCTCCAAGTGGAATCAAGGACTATTAGAGAGAAGACACTAATCAAAATCCCAGAAGCTGACTCAACCCCCTGCAATCATCTATATATGGATCCCTCATCCCAGAGATCCAGAGGCTGGAATCTTGTATCTTGTAAGGAAGTGTTGTTTGTTTCCTGGTGGAATATCATAGTGTTGGGTGATCTAAGCTTTTCATGAGGTGAAGAGGGGCTTTCGTGCTGGGAGGATGATGCTGGGTCGGATCAATGGGTTGTCATCCTCTCTTCTAATCTCTATATTAATAAAGCTATTCAATTTTTCCTCCACATTCTTGTATGTTTGCTAATATATGCATGTGAGTGGTCAATATCTATCTGGTCCTATATCGTTTACGATTGTAGATCTCTGCACTTTGAAGGTATTTTGTTCCTTTGAATTGACAGGTACTCTTTGAAGTGGAGTGGTCAAGGGAGGAGTTGCAAAGATCTGTCAAAGGGGAGAAGGAACAAGTAGAGAACCAAGCAAAAGATCGAGGTTGGTATTCTTTGCTCCTCTCCTATCTATTTCTCGTAAAGGAAAGTGAAAATAACTTTAATCTATTTGTTTCTAAGATAGTCACCCATGTTAGTGGGACTAGCAGCTCTACATAGACACTAGATTTCCCAATAACAAGGGGTAGTCCCCTGCAGTATTCCAAGAAGAAATGCGACATGTTAGATATATATTGATTAATGAAATGAGCTTTCTAGGATCATGGTTGTTTATGAAAATATATGGTCGATTACAAGAAGCATTTCCAGAGAACAAGAATTCTCCATTTGGTGGCAGATCCATCATCCTTGTGGGTGGCCTTGGCCAACTGCCTCCTTGGAGAGATAAGCCTTTGTATGCAGGTAATACAATAGGGAAAGTCTTGTGGAACAAATTCAACAAATTTTTCACTCATTACACAATCTTTCACGAATAAGGGAATAATGAGAAAAAATCTTGCTTTCGTAGAGTCCTCAATAATATAAGAAATGTAGAACCTGTTATTCAAGATTGGGAGTTCCTTATGTCATGAGCTAATATGAGGTTGCATCCTAGAGAAAGAGATTAATTTAATGCAGCAGTTCACATGTTTCCAACAAATAATTTGGTCTCATTCCATAATAGGCATATGTTAAAATCATTAAATTCTCCAATTGCACGATGTGTTGCTAAGATTTCAAGGCGTTTAGAAATCATTGGTGTTGATGACGACCAATTGGACCGTGAAGTTCTGTTGTGTCAAGGTCAGCGTGTTATGTTGACATGTAATTTTTGTATTGAAGCTGGCTTGGTGAATGGTGGACTTGCTTATGTTAAGGATATATTTTATACGCCTACCTCTAAGCCACCTAAACTTCCAATGTTCACAACTTTTGTTTTTGATAAGTATGTTGGTGTTCCATTTGATGCAAGCAATCTAAACAGTGTTCCTATCACACCAGTGATAAGAGGAAACCGAAAACAAATTCTTTTGAAGATGGCATGGCCTTTTACAATCCACAAGTCACAGGGATTGACTTTAGAACGAGCATAAGTTGATATTGGGAATAAAGAGCATGAAGGCCTTACCTTCACAGCCACATCAAGAGTGAAATTAATAGATGGTTTACGCATTTCACTGCCTTCATCTTTTCAACGTTATTCCAAGATGAAAGATAGTGCATATGTTATAATTAGGAAGAAAGAAGAGGAGCGACTGAAGTCAATATATCTATGACATACAAGTAATAACATTGTGACCTTCTTTATTGTATGTTTTTTGAATTACTTTTATTGTCCTCTTGATCTACTTTTAATATGATAATCATTTTCATATATTTATGAGATTAATAAATTTATCATATTCATACCAATATTTGAGAAAGTTGTTTACATCAATTTTCATGTTGTTCAATTTTTTTTTTTAAAGTGCCTATTCTTCTTTTCGTTGCAACATACCATTCAGACATAAACAACAAGTTGCAAAAATGGAGGCTTTGAATATTGGCGATTGCCATGGCCAATATTAATTTTTTGAATATTAGCCATGGTTTTTATCTATTTCCACGGTTTTTTCTATTGTATTTTAAAACGAAGCTTATATTTGTAGAAATTTTTATATCATTTGGTTCATGTAACACTAGATTGTTTTCTTTCATGTAACATTATAACATTAAGTTTTTTAACACAAATACAAATGGGGTGTTATGTTTTATGTATATACATATATATTTATGCTTATTTATTTGTGCATGTCTTTATTGATTTTTCTTTTGTTTTTTTGTCTTTCAAATGCAAATATGGACAATAATGATGTCATATATTATTCTAGAATAGTGAGCAATATTGTTGGAGCTATAAGTTTTAATTCATGTCTTCAAAACAAGTTTGATAGAAAACATGGTTTCCTTCCTAGTTTTATTGATGATCATATTCGTGTGCTAGATGAAATGAAAACACAAGTAAAATACTTGTTACATGTGCACCAGAGGGAGTTTGGGAGGAGAACAAGAAGGAATTGGTTGGAAAGCATTATGTATTGTGATCATTTTCTTGTTGATTTGACTTGGTGTTGCTTTTATCATCAGTTTGGTTGTGTTTTGGAAGAGGCCACTCCATAGATGAATTTTAATGGAGTGTTTCAAATTCAAATTTGTACTGGAATTATTTGATGTAAAGAAAACAAAAAATATATGTTAAGACTCAATATTCTTTCTGTGGTTGCAATGTTGGTGAAACTGAAATTTTTTTCTCGTTGTTGTTTTTATGTAGAAAATTGTATATCTCTCGTCTTAAATGTCCTATAATGTTGTTCTTCTTTAAATCCAATCTGTGTAATTTAGATGTGTTTTTTGAAATTATGTTCCTTTTCTCTAATGGCAGTGTTACTATTTTATTTTTTTCTATTGCATTTGTGATTGTTGTGGTCTTTTGTGCGGATCCCTTCACTTTGTTCATGTCTTTCATAAATTAAAATATTGTTTACATTTATAATATTATTGTTGGGCTTTCATGTTCTAGGTGTTTATTTCAATATTCTTGAGATTTATACTATTAATACATTAATGTATTTATATCAATGTATTTATGACTTAAAATTTATTTATTGTTTATAATGTACTGATATAAATGTGTTATTATTAATGTGATAATGATTTATCATGTTTTAATGCTTTATGGTTTATAATGTGGTTCTTATATTGGTCTTGGTTTATGTTTTTTATTATTTTTTTGTGTTATATTATTATTTATGATTATAATATTGATGTCATGGATTTAGGGCTTAGGGTTTTTAAAATATTTAATGTGACATATATTCTCATTTTCAAAACAAATCATCATGAGCATTGTTGAACATTGTGTTATAATGAAGATCATCATGAGATGAAAACCATAATCAACCATCATGAATCATGGTTAACCATGGTCCCATGCCACATTGTAATAAAGATTGTCTCAATATGAAAATAAATGATGGTTAAGTATGGTCATTGATATTTATTTGTTGATTTATAATATTTATCGTGGGGTTTAAACAACTTGGATTCATAATATTAATCCATTGTGGTTAAAATATCAATTCTTTCCATTTTTTATATTGGTCCCTTGCATTCTTTTATCCATTAGGTTTATAATATTTTCCTCTTGGGTTTATCAGATTAAACCCTTTGGTTTATTTGTTCTCTGAGTTTATAATACTAATAATTCCTTTGGTTTGTCATTTTATCCCTTGGGTTTATTAATCAGTTGACTTCAAAATATTAATTGCTAGGATTTATTAATCGTTTAGGATTTTAATATTAGATTGTTGGGTTTATTTATTCCTTAGGTTTATTGATTGCTTAAGTTTATTAATCACTTGTTTTTATAATATTAATGTCTTCAGTTTATAAAATTAAAAATGCATTGGGTTTATTCATCCCTTTTACTTATAATATCAATAATCCCTTGGATTTATAATAATAATAATCCCTTCGGTTTACTAAACCCCAATATTAAGGTTTTAATCCATTTGTTTTATAATGTTTGTCCCTTTATTTTATTTATTATTTGGGTTTATAACACTAACAATATCTAAGGTTTATTGATCGATTGGGTTTATCATATTGATAATCATGCGACTTTATCAATCCTTAGTTTTTAGAATATTAATTCCTAGGCTTTATGAATCCCTTGTGTTTGTAATAATGATCCCTTATGCTTCTTGATCTCTTAGGATTTTAATATTTATCCCTTCAATTCACTAATTTATTGGGTTTATAATATTAAACGGTTGGGTTTATTAGTTCCTTGGGTTAATAAAATTAATAATCCCTTAGGTTTATTAATCCCTTGAGCTTAAAATATTAAATCTTAAGGCTTATTAATCTATTTGGTTCTTATATTGGTTTGTTGGGTTTATTAATTCCTCAGGTTTATCTTTGTGTTTATAATATTACCTTGTTGGGTTTATTTCCCTTTAGTTTACTATTTCCTTGGGTTGATAATATTAAATGATCAGGTTTATTTTTCATTTAAGTTTGTAGTATTAATAATTCCTTGGGTTTATCACTTATACCCTTTGGTTTATTAATCCTAAATATTAAGGTTTAAATAATAGTCCTTAGGCTTAATATTAATCCCTTACGTTTTCAATATTTATCCCTCCAATTTATTAACATGTTGCTTTCATAATATAAACGATCCCTACGGTTTATTGATCCCTTAGGTTTATAATATTGATAGTCATGTGGGTTGATCAATCCATTGGGTTTAAAATATTAACTCCTATGTTTTATTAATCCCTTATGTTTTTGATGTTGATCCCTTGCCATTTTTTATCCCTTGGGTTTCTAATATTTTTCCCTTTGGTTTATTAATTCCTTAGGTTTATAATATCAAATGCTTGGGTTTCTTCATTCTTCAAGTTTTAATATTAATAATTCCTTTGGTTTATCATTTAATCCCTTGGTTTTATTAATATTGTGACCTTAAAATCTTAATTCCTTGGGTTTATTAATCATTTGGGTTTTTAATATTATCTCATTGTGTTTATTGGTTCCTTGGGTATATTAATCCCTTGCATTTATTAATCATTTTTTTAATAATATTAATGCTTTGAGTTTGTAATATTAATAATCTCTTGGTTTTATAAAACCCCAATATTAAGGGCTAAATTATTTTCCAACTATTTATGATTATTTCAATATCACAATAGATTAATCTAATATGGAAATCAAGCATGGTCAACCATGTTTATTTTAGGGTTTATAATAGTCATGTTAGGGTTTATATGCATTGGGTTTATAATTTTTATTCCTTGGGTTCATTATTCCCTTGGGTTGATAATATCAATCCTTTCAGTTTATTGATATAAGGGACCATATTCCCAGGGTTTAATATTATTCAACAATGGTCAACAGTAAACAACAATGTTCAACTATGATCAACCATTGTCCCACATCAATCGCTTGGGTTTATTATTCCCCTGTCAACGATGGTTTATTATGATGTCAACCATGGTCAACCATGGTCCAGCCTAGAATTGTGATAAGGATTGTCTCAATAAGAAAAGCAATGATGGTCAGTCATGTTTATTTTAGTGTTTATAATATTTTCCTTAAGGTTTATATATGTTTGGTTTATAATATTAGTCCCTTGCGTTCATAATCACTTGGGGTTTTAGTGTTAATCCCTTGGGTTTATTACTCCCTTGGGTTTATAATATCAATCCCTTGGGTTTATTATTCCCTTAGGTTTACAATATCAATAATGGTCAACCATTATCAATGAGATCCAACCATGGTCAACCATGGTTGAATGTCGTATTGTGACAAGGATTGTCTCACCATGAAAATAAACCATGCTTATTTTAGTGTTTGTAATATGTATATCGGTGTTTACTAATGTTGGGTTTATATTATTATCATGGGTTTAATATTATTCCCTTAGGTTCATAACCCCTTCGGGTTTTAATATTAATCCCTTGGGTTAATTGTTCCTTTGTATTTATAATATCAGTGACTTGGGTTTATTATTCCCAAGTCAAACATGGTTTATTATGATGTCGACATGGTCCAACATGGAATTGTGATAAGGATTGTCTTAATTTGAAAATCAACATTGGTCGATCATGTTTATTTTAGTGTTTATACTATTTATTTTAGGGTTTATATACTTTTGGTTTATAATATTAGTACCTTGGGTTTAATATTATTCCCTTGGGGTTTTAGTATTAATCCCTTTGGTTTATTATTCCTTTGGGTTTCTCATATTAATCCATTGGGTTTATTATTCTGTTAGGTTTATAATATCAATCACCATCCACCATTGTCAATCATTGCCAACAATGGTCAACCATGGTTGAATGTCACATTTGTGATAAGGATTGTCTTACCATGAAAATAAAACATGTTTATTTTAGTGTTTGTAATATTTATATTTGGGTTTACCAATGTTATGTTTATAATATTAGTTCCATGGGTTTAATACTATTCCCTTTCGTTTATAATCTCTTGGGGTTTTAATATTAATCCCTTAGGTTTATTATATCAATCCCTTGGGTTTATTCTTCCCTTAGGTTTATAATTTCAGTCATGGTCAACCATTTTCAATCATAGCCAGCCATTTTAAACCATGTTTGAATATCGCATTGTGACAAGGATTATCTCACCATGAAAAGAAACCATGTTTATTTTAGTGTTTGTAGTATTTATATTTGGGTTTAACAATGTTGGGTTTATAATATCTAGCCCTTGGGTTTAATATTATTCCCTTGGGTTCATAATCTCATGGGGTTTTAGTATTAATCCCTTGTGTTTATTGTTCTTTTCGGTTTATAATATCAATTCCTTGGGTTTATTATTTGCTTAGGTTTATAATATCAATGATGGTCAACCATTTTCAATTATAGCCAACCATGGTCAACCATGGTTGAATGTTGTATTGTGACAAGGATTGTCTCACCATGAAAATAAACCTTATTTATTTTAGTGTTTATAATACTTATATCTGGGTTTACCAATGTTGGGTTTTTAATATTAGTACTTTGGGTTCACAATCCCTTAACTTTTAGTATTAATCCCTTGGGTTTATGTTTCCCATGGGTCCATAATATCAATCTCTTGGGTTTATTTTTAACCTAGGTTTATAATATTAATCATGGTCATCCATAACCAACCATGGTCAACTGTGGTCAATCATGATTCGATCTCATATTATGAAAACAATTATCTCCACTTACATTTGATATACCTTGGGTTGATAATATTAGTCCCTTGGCTTTAATATTATTCCCTTAGGTTCATTATCCATTAGGGCTTTAGTATAAATCCTTGGGTTTATTGTTCCTTGCATTTATAATACTAATAATCCCTTTGGTTTATCAATCCCTTGATTTTAAAATATTAATTCTTAGGCTTTTATACCTTGGGTTTATAATATTAATCCATTTTTTTCAATATTATTCCCTTGGGTTCATAATCCCTTAAGATTTTAGCATTAATCACTTGGGTCTATTATTTTTTGGGTTTATAATATCAATCACTTGGGTTTATTATTCTCGAGTCAACCATGGTCCAACATGGAATTGAGATAAGGATTGTCTCAATATGAAAATCAACGATGGCCAATCATGTTTATTTTAGTGTTTATAATATTTATCTTAGGGTTTATATATGTTGGGTTTATAATATTACTTCCTTGGGTTTATTATTATTCCCTTGGGTTCATAATCCCTTCGGGGTTTAGTATTAATTACTTGGGTTTATTATTCCCTTGGGTTTCTGATATCAATCACTTGGGTGTATTATTCCCTTAGGTTTATAATATCGATCGTGGTGAACCATTCTCAATCATAACCAACCATGGTCAACCATGGTTGAATATCACAATGTGACAAGGATTGTCTCACCATGAAAATAAACCATGTTTATTTTAGTGTTTGTAATATTTATATTTGGGTTTATGAATGTTGGGTTTATAATATTAGTCCCTTTGGTTTAATATGATTCTCTTTGGTTCATAATCCCTTGGGGTTAGGTTTATAATATCAATCATGATCAACCATTATCAATCATAGCCAACCATGGTCAACCATGTTTGAATGTCACATTGTGACAAGGATTCTCTCACCATCAAAATAAACCATGTTTATTTTAGTTTTTGTTATATTTATATTTGGGATAACCAATGTCGGTTTTATAATACTAGTCCCATGGGTTTAATATTATTACCTTGGGTTCATAATCCCTTCGGTCTTTAGTATTAATCCCTTAGTTTTATTATTCTTTTGGATTTATAATATCAATCCCTTGGGTTTATTATTACCTTAGGTTTAAAATATAAATGATGGTCAACCATTGTCAATCATAGCCAACCATGGTTGAATGTCGCATTTTGACAAAAGTTGTCTCACCATGAAAATAAACCATGTTTATTTTAGTCTTTGTAATATTTATATTTGGGTTTACCAATGATGGGATTAATATTATTCTTATGGTTTTATAATCCCTTGGATTTATGTTTCCATTGGGTTCATAATATCAATCCCTTGGGTTTATTATTAACTTGGTTTATAATATCAGTGATGGTAAACCATAACCAACCATGGTAAATTGTGGTCAATCATGGTCCGATCTGACATTATGAAAGAAATTGTCTCCACTTAGGGTTTATATACCTTGGTTTTTAAATATTAGTCACTTGAGATTACTATTATTCCCTTAGGTTCATAATCCCTTGGGGTTTTAATATTAATCCGTTCATTTTATTGTTCCTTTGGGTTTATAATATCAATCACTTGGGTTTATTATTCCATATTAAACCATGGTCTATTATTAATTCAACCATAGTCAACCATGGTTCAACATGGAATTATGATAAGGATTGTCTCAATATGGAAATCAATGATGGTTAATCATGTTTATTTTAGTGTTTATAATCTTTATCTTAGGGTTTATAATATTATTCCCTTGGGTTTAATATTATTCCCTAGGGCTCATAATCCATTGGGATTTTAGTATTAATCACTTGGTTTATATTATCAATCAATTTGGTCTATTATTCCCTTAGGCTTATAATATTGATCATGGTCAACCACTGACAATCATAGCCAGCCATGGTCGAATGTCACATTGTGAGAAGGATTGTCTAACCATAAAAATAAACCATGTTTATTTTAGTCTTTCTAATATTTATATTAGGGTTTACTAATATTGGGTTTATAATATTAGTCCCTTGGGTTTAATATTACTTCCTTGGGTTCATAATCCCTTGGGGTTTTAGTATTAATCCTTTCGGTATATTATTAACTTGAGCTTATAATATCAATCATGGTCGGCTTTATTAATCTCATGTGTTTGTAATATCGATCCCTTGCGCTTCTTGATCCCTTAGGTTTTTAATATTTATCCCTTGGGTTCACTAATTCCTTCGGATTATAATATTAAATTGTTAGATTTATTAGTTCCTTGGGTTTAAAATATTAGTCCCTTTTGTTTAATATTATTCCCTCAGGTTCATAATCCCTTGGTATTTTAGCATTAATCTGTAACGAGCCTCCTTAGCTTACCCGATAATTTAGCCTCTATGACGCATAAATTTAAAGTTTTGGGTTCATTCTGAGTTAAAACTTTACCCCTCCTTGCAGATCTTATCCTCTAAAATCCCCTTAGCCATATTACCATTAGTATTTACAACCACAATTTATGCTTCCACTATGAACTCTGGTCTTCAATGAAAAGGATTTACATGTATAATACATTATCATAAAAATCATAAACACAGGTAACCTTCGTATAATTGGTGCATGCAAATTCTATCATGAATCAGATAGCTCATGGGTATAAGTACTGTCACTCACTTCCTTTCATACACTTATACCGCTAACTTCACACTGGAAGACAACATGCATAATGAAAATCATCGTCTCCATAATAAAGTAGGATTTAGATAAACATATCTCGTATAAGTAACTTAGATCAGAATGAAGGAAAACACCAATAATCTAACTACAAGCATCTCATTTAAATCATTGATTCATGGTGATGAAACTTAAATCTTCTCATAGACAAACTGGAACAATAGCAGAAACTGGTGAAAATATTCTCATACATAAATTGGAAACCATAACAGAGAGAGAGAGAGTAAGAGTTAACATACAACCATTTCATGCAAATAACACCAACTAAATCTCACTTGGAGGGAGGAGCACCACAACCCAACCACGAATCACCTCTGATTCCCCCCCATCTGAAGATCTTGCCAAGGATCAACTGTCCTAAATTTACCAATGCACTGGGTATTTAATACCCACTTTCATGATTTAGTTACCATTAGCAGTGTCTCGCTTTATGGATTTTTCCATTTTCCTAAGTCTTATCCATAAAATCTCATCTTTATCTCCCACGACGCTTTTCCACATAAAAGTTTACCTTTACCTCCCACAAATCTTTTATGTTTGATTGATCTTTATCTCCCTTCCATTTGATGGATATCCAATCCATCCAAGCTTATCTAGAATCACATCTACAATCTTATCATGAGATATTCATCTCTATCCCATTCCTCATGGGATTTGGCAAGCATCTCCTCTCTCTTGGTGCTCCACCCTCCAAGTGATTTATTTTATTAAATTATTTAATAATACATTTTCTTTTCATATTACATATCACCTAGCTTTCCTCAGCTTAGGTGTAGAATAGTTTAACCCACAAAGGAGGATATCAAACCTAGCTTCCCTCAGCTTAGGCTTACAAACATTTAACACACCAGGGAGGATATCGCACCTAGCTTTAACTTAGCTTAGGTTTACAATAATGTAGTACACAAGTGAGGGGTGTTACATACTCCCCCCTCCCTTAATTTTACATCGTCCTCAGTGTATCATTGCATCATATCCTCGTTCACAGGTAGCTGGTTTCCAAATCAACAGCTTTCATGGCTCTGCAATTTGATGCAAATTTTCTTATGTACCTCTACCACAAGGAGTCCTCCCAACATATCTCCTTCCATAGCTACATCGGTCTCAAGAAGTGCTACCAGCATCTCTCCTTCCATAGCTACTTGTCACACAATTTTCAAATCATTTGTGAGAATTTATTGATGCAAAGTTTAACTATGATAAACAAAATAATCTGTTACTATTAAAGCAACTATTTCTTATCATTTATTTTATCTGAAGAATGCATGTCCTCTGCTTGCATTCATTCAAGCCTTTGTGCTCTTGTCAAACACCTGCTTCTTGCAGTCTCTCTGCATACAATACATCAATTAGCATATTTTCCACATTAATGTGCCTACAAAGCCATGACAAATTATTTCACATCACAATATATATTCATATACATATATTCATCATAATTGTATGTATGCCAAACTGCGATTAACCATAGTTACTTATACCAAACTTACTTTCCTTTTTCAGCGTAATCTCCAGGTTTGTTTACCTGGCCAGACATCCATCTAATGACTACTGCATACCTGCACATAATGTATGTTATACACACCAATACACATTTCATTTTTCAAACTTGTAACATATGTAGTCATATGGTGTTGTATGTACTATTGTACATTGTCCAATTGTGGTACAACTTATAATACCATCCTCATGGTATCACCTGCATGACATAAAATTTATCCACATATTTTTCCACCATGTTAGTATCATACTAACATTCATTTTCATTTTTCATATATGCAATTAAGAATGTTTTTATGTCATGGGTAAATCAATTCCAAATGTCATGTGGTTATAATGTCAATCACATATTATTGGATTCTCTTAATCATACCTTCTACTTAATGTTCTAAAGAAGATTATTAGCTCATAGCTATTGAAGTTAAATATTCAAAAGATCATTAATTCACCTCGTATGTTTTACTATTGCAGTATTTATGCTTCAACAAATGGTTGACCATGCATAATTCCATGTAGTTATACATGAATGTTTTTACTACACTGCTTGTAGTTGTAAGTGTTTATGATCTCAAGGTGTTTACATGCTAGCTTATTCTTATAATTAAATCACTCTTTACCAAAAGTTGAGTTATCTATTTATCAACTCTTATTCGAATAACACAACATTTCCTTATGTTGTCTAGACACGTTATCAATGTAATACGATAAGAGATCCTTTCAAAATTTATTGGTACAATTTATGATATGAATTTACAATAGATTGTTAAATATTATTTAATTGACCAGGGATCCATAGAATTTGTGCTACTTCACTAATTACTATGGTTTGCACTCAAGGATACTATACCTCTTCTTCAAAAGATGCACATGTCCTGGAAATCAGTTTAAGTTAAGTTTCCCCTTTAACCGTACATTCTTCCAATGGAAGAACGAGTCACATTGTAAGCAGATGTATTAATCAAAGGATTAATTTGACCACGATCTGTATAGTTATATAGTCTTTACACCATAACATGTTCTCACCATCCTTTACATGGGTATAATACTTTTATAGCAATTATACCATTTATCAGCTATTTTTATAACATAATGACCTTAGTTTAATCTCTGACCAGAATCATAGTTTATTTTGCATGCCACTCAAGTAATGATATCTTCCACCATTTGCATTCCCTGTTATTAATTTTAACAAAATCGAACAACCTTACTTTTAAGGTATTTTTCTCCTTATTGCATGTTATAAAAATTTTGGTTATAAGATTGTTCCTATCAATAAGATTAATACCCTTCACTTTCTATGTCCAGCATGACTCATGCATAATTTCCTATTTACTATTGGCATATAGCAGCCCCAATATCAATTCAATACAATTCAATCAATTTCAATCCCCTGCATGTAAGGAAAACAAAATTCCTAGATGTTATTCATACCTATAAACATTGATCATAGCATACCATTGATTCTACAAATCACAACTATGCCCAACATATAAGCAACAGAAAATGCATTTCATCATGCTATTTCCTTCTACAAAACATATTCCTCTTCAATAGGCATTGGTGTAACCAATATCTTTATGATTGTTGAGCACTGAATCAACATGTAAGAGAGTATTAATACCATAATTCATGAGGAAGTGCTTACATGGAAAATTCGTATGACTTACTATTCAACCATATTATACCATTCAATATATACAATACTCTTTCAAGTATACAATACTACTCACACATCTTCTTGCATGATAAATTTATATAACTCATTATCATGCATGGATATTAAGCATGTTTCTCTCCAACCTGTTCATCTTAAAGACTACTTAAACAACCATGGTAACAACATGTATATTATTCATACCAAATCATAAGTATATGTATATACAACAATTAAGCCGGTTTCAACCATGGACTTCCTCCATTATATAATATTGCTTTTAGGTATTAGGTGATTTGTTTCTATTTTCCAATTCTTATTTAAATCTCTTATCTAAAATAGTTTTCCACACGGTTCCTCAACCAGTGCATGTTATGGTTTGCGTTAAGAAGTTTTAAGAAAAAAATTTCTAATGTGTCTTCATTATTAATAATATTAATTTTGACCAAGTTTTCCTCTAAACTCAACTCATAAACCATTAACACAGGCAGAAACTCATTTTTTTATTCTCATGCTTACATATACCCATAAGACAAAGTGGGATAGATATCCATTACTTCCTCTAAACCACATAATATATTCCTCTACACATTTTTAATGTAGACAACATATGCATGCACACAGATAATCTCTTTCCATGAGTTGATATGTACTTATACCTCTAAGTTAAGATATTACCTTACTTAATCGGGTTCCAATCTATGCATTCTTATTTACCTCTACATAATGTGCTCATAAAGTTTTGTTTCTTCAACAATGTATAACTATAACATTTTCTTACCAAAATGATTCATCTATTTAAAAACCATATCCAAAGTAACTTACATCATTACTTTACATGTGAGCTAATCAACACATCCACATTAAATTTGAAAAATAACTTAAATAGAAACCATACAACTTACCATTTGATTTTGAATACCATTAGAATGAGGTGATGATATTACTAATTTACCTCAATGAATTTGTATTGTATTACCCTTTTCCCTTGCATAGCATCCATGCCATCTTAGAACAAATATGAGTAAAATGTTGACCATATTCACGAAATAATCATACCATTAATATAGGTGTAATGATTAAATCTCCACTTAGCCTTTATACATAGGCATCCAGGCATCCATTTAGATATTTGTTTGATGATTTTGAAGATAAACATAGTTTACTATTTGACCTCGATTACACTGAATATGCAAGCATATCCATGTAGCTCATTGCATCCCCACAATGAGTTCTATATGTAAGGAATCCATGTATTTGTGTACTTAAGTACTCATTTCTTTTTTTACATGTATTATTTGTTATCAAGATTTAGTATGCATTAATATGATGGCCATGCTTTATCATGGTTAACAATTGTTTAATTATTCTCTATGCATATCTTCAATCATCACTCTCTAATCATGACATATAGTAATTGTGTCCTCATAGGAACATTCAACTATAGCTTAAGTTTTGAAACTTTCACAATATATGATAAAATTTTAACCTCCTTATCTTAGAAGGGGACTCAATAAACGTAACTTATTACCCTTAATAACATGTTACTTCTTCACTTAGCAATGTTTTATCCATGAAAACATACCAAAATAACTTCTCATAACCATATACCAAATAGGCTCCCCTTTGAACATCATTTGATCATTACTTATAATCAAAACCTATTTTCTAAAAAGTCTATATGATAGCACTAATAGGTGAAATATCAACAATACTACATGTGAGACTTGGTAATTGTCTCAATCCTCATATTCACACATTCTAAACCAACAATCAATAATTCAATCCTTTAATACCATAAACATATTTAATTAAAACACGGTCCTTCATGTCTATTTTAAGGACTTAACTGTTCTACATAATCTGAAATGAGCAGTTATTTTCTTAACCCCCATGTAAACTACTTTTCCCATATCAAATTTCCAAGTCTTGTGAAAAAAGTTTTCACGTCAACAATTCTAATTTTCAATATACAATTAGACAAATAATTGAACTCATTCATGGTGTTTTATGCAGAATTAACCAGAAAGCAAACATTTTTAGAAAACTTGTTTTTCATATCTTGGTTAATTTTTGTTTATTACATGTTTTTCCTTTTTTTCAAATTACACGCTTACTTATGGCACTATACTTCATAATTTTCTTTATCTCAACTTGATCTCATGCTTAAAAGAAAAATGAGATGTTCACAACTTTCTTTTCATCGACATGATCTCCTTCCTATCCCGTCCACACATCCTCATATAAATTACCATTTGCACGAAATGCAATTGTATGCATGAACCAAAATTCACATTAACATAGTTTTCAGAAACGGTGAACCTAAAGAAGTTTTAAATTCCCATGTTATTTCATGAAAACAAGTTTTGCAATTCACATTTTTTAACTGAACTAAATATCAATAATATACAAAAATATGATTTGTACATACTATATTCAATTTAATTTGTAATATAGTATGCATTTTTAATTTACGTGCATCACAAAAATTTACTTACGCCATATTTACAACATAAATAAAAACCCACACAAAGTGAACATTTAATTATATATTTAATTTTATTAATTCTACTCACTTTTTGCTTTCTTTCTGCAGTGAATAGTTATATGTAATCTTACTAACTTCATTTCAATTTTTGCTTTATTTCACCGATGAATGGTTATAAGTAATTTTACTAACTTCATTTCGCTTTTTACTTTCTGTAACTGGTGAATAGTTTGAGAAATCAATTTCTTTATATTTGCCACTATGCTGGTGACATCTAGTAACATATCGATACAACATGCAACCCGCATACCTATTTTGTAATTTAATGGCTATAAGTAGCAACGTTTCAACTTTGCCAAAGGAGGTTTAAATTAAGGATAAGATCTTTCTCTCTGTAATACAAAACTCGTTACACATAGATCATCGATAACTGAAATTCCAATATACAAGAAACAAATGAATTCATACATCATGCTAATGCAGAGATTTCTCATGTTAGTCCACCACTTACTGACAACCACCATAGGGGAGACAGATCATTGAATGCATTGTGTCAGCCCAATAGGTTTTGAATTCCATGGTGGAATCATATCGCAGATTAAATTTCAATTCAACTATGATAAAAGACGCATGAAATTCAAAGTTTAATACATCATATAATAAAATAAAACACACACAAAATTCAAAATTTAGTACATTTCAAAAGTCAAAAAATTTCAAAACAATGCCATTTATTTGGAGTCTCTAGACTGCTAATAAAAAGTAGACTCTCGGTTTAACTCTGACCAAATTGGCATCCTACTTCACATCGCTTTTCCAACTATCTTTTTGAAATCGTTCTATGGATCAATCTCTCTGATATGAATGAGATTCTTCTAATTTCAATAATTCAACGCATGCACAACCATTTCTTATGGAGTTTGCTATGGTGGATGAAAACACCACGTGATCATAAGTAAAAACACAGAACTCTGTATATTGAGCCAGTGTTTCTTATGATAGACTGAGCTTAGAAGAGATGTGGAACTTGCATGAATTCTAAAAATATGTATATAAATGGAGAGAGTGTATGAAACTCCACATTCTTGTTGCTGAAACATACAAAAGTGTTGACTTTGAACCACAATCAAACATCGCTAAGAATACATACTTATTTAAATCAGTAGATCTTCCAAACTGTCTACCCAGAACAAATAGACTCTAGAGGAAAGAACAATGGTTAAAGTTTCGGAACAGTCACGCAACTCGAGAATCAACGATAACGCTAAATATTTTACTACAAGAATTACCTAATGTGTATTATTGCCATATTAATGATAGTGGAATGAACAGTAGAGTACATGAAATTAATTCTGAACTCTCCATCCCGCTCTTACCCATTCGTTACACAGAGATAACAATAAATGTTCACCTTTATCCTATGCTAATCCTCATCCTCTCGTCACCTGGTATATGCCGCATACAATAAAAGAAACAACGTTAAAACTTTTTGCTACAAATTCAACCCATCGTTTGCTTTTATTCCATGGTAAACAACATGAAAGCAATGAAATCAAGTTTTTCCTATCACAGTACAATTATAAACCGCAATTCAGCCAAGGCTTCATGTTGAGAAAACTTTCCTTCCTTATTTAGTGCATTTATGGGTTCAATCTAAAAGCTAGTGGGCAAGGGAAACATCAGTTGCTTATCCTAATTACTTTCCACTTTGGAGACAACTCATGGATGGCAAAATCTCACCGTTATTTGTGACCGCTTTTCGCAACATCTAATGCATGCTTTTCTGTATGCTTTTTAACAGTTAGCTTTGGAAAATCGCAAATCTTTTGGGACTTGGTAGGATTTTTTTCAAGGAATTGGGGAGTTCCGTGTCCAACATCCTCAGGTTTTTCAAACTCCCTTAAATAGTTGTATTCTTAAAACGAATTGTTTAATAGGATTTGTGCAGGGTGCATGGAATAATCCATTGCATGTGTTATGTTTTGATAAGTTTCCATCCATCTTAGGCCCTCACATCTGCCTCGTTGACACCTCTAAATTTCGTTGCCTCGATATCGTATAAAATTCTTGCGACTAGACCGAAGAGGAAGGAGCCAAGTGGTAAGTTGAGAATGAGAAAATTGTATATTATGCGTACTATTTCAATCCAAAAAGCTCTGAGGCAGTGGGAACTGAAATAGATAGACAAACGCCGTAGCAGACGCCCTCCACAATGGACCCAACGTACAACGATGCCATCATACCTATAGCTATCAGAACGTATCCTACGATCATCAGCAGTTGTGACCCTGCAATCCATAGAGGTATTGGAATACCATCCTTCCTTAAAAAATGCTCAAAGATGGAGCCTGCCCCAATTTTTCCAAATAATCCCAAAATACTGACGAGGGAAACAAATATTAAAATGTTGGAGAATCCCATGGAAATACGAATCTGCCCCATATTATTTGTCACTGACATTCTAGTCCCCACACCACAGAGAAACGCCAAGAACAACAATCAGAAATTGAACTTTCGCATCCCCTGAAACACAGTGTGGTCCTCCCCTATGCGAGGCTCGCTGTTATGCCCTGAGGAATTGGGCGCTCCGCACGACGGGCTGGCGACCCACACAATGGGCGGGCGAACCTTCACTCGGCAAACGTGCACGACCCGGGCGCCGAGCGTGGCACACGAAACAAGCATTACCGGTGGGGCGAGGCAACACACGGGCAGTAGGGCGGGTCGTGCGATGAACGCCCGAACATACACGAAGGATGGTCGTTGGGAGAAACGGTAGACGTCCGAACGATGGCGGAGGGCTGCACGGAGGTGCGCCCACCCGCCCGAATGAACAGCGAAACGAACCGGTGGGGCGAGGCAACACACGGGCAACAAGGGGCGGGTCGTGCGACGACCGCCCCGAACAAACAACAAAGGGACACGACGAAGGGCGGCGGGTCCGAACGAAGGGCGAGGGCGACACGGAGGTGTGCCCGCCCGCCCGAACGAAACAGCGTGCACACACACGGGAGCCGAACGACACAGTGGGCGACTTCAACAGTGAACGACAACGACATGGAATTGGAGCGATTCGATGAGGGAAGGACGCACACGCGGGTTGGACGAGCGAAGGGGGTGGCAGCTTATATCCTCTTGGCGTGGGCAGCCTTGTGCAACAAGGGCCAACCCGTCAAAGAGGAAGAGACACAACGTTTCAAACAACAAACGAGTTGGCTTTGGAGTGGCGGACGATCATTTACATATTTTGGGGGTCGGCTTGGCAGGCCGACACCCCTCCCCAAATCGGCAGTGGAGCCTATAAAAGGCAGCGCACTTTGCCATTTGGAAGACATCAATTCGAATTCGGTCAAGTACGATCAAGAAGCTCGATCTTCTAAGTCTCCAACGGGAGTCGAACAGAGCGCAGAAGTGCGAATTATGTGAGACAGATCTCGGTTAAGGAGGCAGAGTAGGGGTCGGTTAAGACACGGTTGCGAACTGCGGACAGTGGTCGGTCTTGGCAAACACAAGGCGTATGCGATGCGCACTTGACTGTAATACAGTTGTGGTACATTGCCGGTCTTGGCAAGGGCGCATGCGATGCGCATAAGTCTGAACAGAACGGTGAATTGTATTTGGCCGTGGGCCTGTCATAACTGTTATTTGGCCGCAGGCCTGTTATAAATCGTGTAGCTGCGAGCTCACGAAATTGTAAGAAATTTGACAAAGTAATAAAAGTCACGAGGGCGCACTCGGTTTGGAGTTTCCCCTCCCGTTTACATTCGGTGTTTATGTTATTGATGTTGTTTTGCTGTTATTTGAATTACAAGTAAACATGAAATATAATTGGAGAATTATATTGTTATTCGGTTATAAGTTAATTCAGTTATATGCATGAAGTTATAAGTTTACACTAATTCGGTAGGTGGAATTAAGTGTTGGAGTTGAAGGCGTAGTCCACATACGCTCAAACCAAGCGTAAGGTAGTGCCGCACCCGCCCAATAAACGAAAAAAATATTGGGGGCGTGACAGATGGTATCAGATCAAAGGTTGCTCACGAAGACTTGAACAAAGGTGTCGTGGAGCTGGTGCTGGGGTTGAAGCATAAAGTTGATACACATCTGCACTTCGTGACAGATGGTATCAGAACGGGTTTAGCTTGCGGACAAAAGTAGATACACATCTGTACTTCGTGACAGATGGTATCGGAGCTCGGTTGGAGCTATTGAACAGGTTGTTCGTAGAGCTTGGGCATCCAAGCGAAAATTGAAGGTGAATCTGCCTGGTCTGGGGCACATATCTGCAGAGACGATGAAGCAGTTTGACAGCGGAAAGAAGATGGCCGACAGTGACCATAGCGTAGTTGAAATGCTTGGGTACGAGGTATTGGAGAACATGGGTGAATGGAACTCTAGCTGGGTTGCGATGCAGGCCGAAATTGCAAAGATTCGGGAGAGTTGTTCGGGGCTTCAGAGGGAGTTAAACGAACTCAGGGGCCAATACGAGAATACCACAAAGCTCGACCAAGTTGACGAGGAGATCCACTTGAATAGACTAGATCTTCAAGAGATCCTCGACAAGAGGGCTTGGTTAAGAGAAGAAAGGTCTAAGGTGGAAACGGAGGTCAAGCAGGTCGAGGAAGAGATAAGGAGAAGACTCCTTGGCAAGAAGGTGGTCATAGTTGGGCAAGGAGAGCTCGACTATATCAACAAGTTGGGAGCTCACTACCGTGAACATCCTATGGACAATTGGAAAGATGACTCTCAGAGCTTGGTTGATGAAGCGGTTAATAAGATTGGGCAGAACACGGTGAGAGGGAAGCTTGGGGGGAAACAAGCCTATCCAGGACCGAGTTCTTCAAACGAACAAGGTGAAGCCGAAGACCTCAAAATGAAGAAGCCTTTGAAGTGCTGGCTTTGCGCAGGGCCTCATAGAGTTAAGGAGTGTCCCTTTAGACAAAAGCGACCAGCTGAAGATCAAGGGGAAGAGATTGAAGCTGTGTGTACTTGCTTAAAGGCACAGCCTCAACCCGGTACATGTAAGAGATCGAGCACCCGGAAGGAAGCTCAGGAAGAATACCTCCAACGAATGGAGATTGAGGGTCCAGACAGATGGATCGAATTGGTAGATAGGGGAGAGCCGCCTGGCTCACCTCCTTTGAAGCTTTCTTAGATGATATGGGAGGCAGGGCTCATTGTTGGCTGCTCAAGGCAGTGAGCCCGCAAGGTGATTGGGCAGGTAGAATGGTCCCATGTGCAGCAGAAAATTGGGGGTTCCCATGAACCTGGGCAGGGGATCAGAAATGTAAGTGTGGGCACATACTTGAAATGTGTGACACTTGCTCAAATTATACATACATGGTGGACTTGGAGATCTGAGATATTGAGGAGCCAAGGTTGATGCACAATTCCGACCTTGATGTAGTATGGGATGCATACTTCCAGGTACATGCATAGGATCATGGATTGGAAGGGCGACTTGATGTGGAGGATCGATGAGAACATGATGGGATGGAATGTTGTCGGGACGACAACGTCTTAGGGTGGGAGAGGATGTTATGCCCTGAGGAATCGGGCGCTCCGCACAACGGGCGGGCAACCCACACGATGGGCGGGCGAACCTTCAACCGGCAAACGTGCACGCCCCAGGCACCGGGCGTGTTACACGAAACAAGCATTACCGGTGGGGCGAGGCAACACACGGGCAGTAGGGCGGGTCGTGCGACGAACGCCCGAACATACACGAAGGATGGTCGTTGGGAGAAACGACAGACGTCCAAACGATGGCGGAGGGCTGCACAGAGGTGCGCCCACCCGCCCGAACGAACAGCGAAACGAACCGGTGGGACGAGGCAACACACGGGAAGCAAGGGGCGGGTCGTGCGACGACCGCCCCGAACAAACAACAAAGGGACACGACGAAGGGCGGCGGGTCCGAACGAATGGCGAGGGCGACACAGAGGTGCGCCCGCCCACTCGAACGAAACAGCGTGCACACACACAGGAGCCGAACGACACAGTGGGCGACTTGAACAGCAAACGACAGTGACATGGAATTGGAGCGGTTCGATGAGGGAAGGACACACATGCGAGTTGGACGAGCGAAGGGGGTGGCAGCTTATATCCTCTTAGCGTGGGCGGCATTGTGCAACAAGGGCCGACCCGCCGAAGAGGAAGAGACACAACGTTTCAAACAACAAAGGAGTCGACTTTGGAGTGGCGGACGATCGTTTACATATTTTGGGGGTCGGCTTGGCAGGCGGACACCCCTCCCCAAATCGGCGGGGGAGCCTATAAAAGGCAGCGCACTTTTCCATTTGGAAGACATCAATTCAAATTCGGTCAAGTACGATCAAGAAGCTCAATATTCTAAGTCTCCAGCGGGAGTCAAACAGAGCGCAGAAGTGCGAATTATGTGAGACAGATCTCGGTTAAGGAGGCGGAGTAGGGGTCGGTTAAGACGTGGTTGCGAACTGCGGACAGTGGTCGGTGTTGGCAAACACAAGGCGTATGTGATGCGCACTTGACTGTAATACAATTGTGGTACATTGCCGGTCTTGGCAAGGGCGCATGCGATGCGCATAAATCTGAACAGAACGGTGAATTGTATTTGGCCGCGGGCCTGTCATCACTGTTATTTGGCCGCAGGCCTGTTATAAATCGTGTCGCTGCGAGTTCACGAAATTGTAAGAAATTTGACAAAGTAATAAAAGTCACGAGGGCGCACTCGATTGGGAGTTGCCCCTCCCGTTTACATTCGGTGTTTATGTTATTGATGTTGTTTTGATGTTAATTGAATTACAAGTAAACGTGAAATATAATTGGAGAATTATATTGCTGTTCGCTTATAAGTTAATTCAGTTATATGCATGAAGTTATAAGTTTACACTAATTCCGTAGATGGAATTAAGTGTTGGAGTTGAAGGCGTAGTCCACATACGCTCAAACCAAGCGTAAGGTAGTGCCGCACCCGCCCAATAAACGAAAAAGATATTGGAGGCGTGACACTCGCCTACAATCTCCTCCTCATTGCTTTTGCTTTACGACTCCAGTTTTCTGATTCTGTAACAAGGCTTGCATCGTTTGGTTCAAGCACGAATATTTCGGTGTTTCTTAAAAATAATATCTCGAACGATTTCGATCCGGTGGCTTTTAATGTAGGCAGAAAGCTGTAGTTAACCAAGCCCTTTCTCATTTTGAGCTGTGTATATAAAACGTATTCAACCATTAATAAATTAGTCAAGGCGTAATTCTTATAGACCAGACTTGATTTGTATGTTCTGAAACAATATTACTTAAGTGTGGCCTTTAATCTTAAGACTTGGATTTATTAATTTATTAATTTTTATTTTTTTTTTAAATCTGAGTCAAGGTAATGGACGAGTAATGAGGCATGTGCCTACCCGAAAAGTCTGTTCACATCTTAACATGCACCTTAACTTCTTTATAAGAATTGTATGTATAAAAGCCATCATTAATTTTAGGAATATATATATTATCGTTCCATTTTAATATTTGAATTCCTTACAACAGAATCATGTTCTATGTTTCGAACTTGACCCTTCAAATATTTTGGGGTAAATTTTTCTTATACGATTTTTGTAATCAAAATTCGTTAACGTAAAATGCTACAGAGTGGATGGGTTCATAGGCCCTAGTTTTTGAACCTATGCTTTGAGGCCCTAGTTTTTCAACTTATGCTCTAATATCATTTGTAATGAGCCTCTTTAGCTTGCTTGAGAATTTAGCCTCTACGACCCATAAATTTAAAGTTTTGGGTTCATTCAGAGTTAATTCTTTACCCCTCCTTGCAGATCTTGTCCTCTAAGATTCCATTAGGCATATTACCATTAGTATTTACACCCACATTTTATGTTTCCACTATGAACTCTACTCTTGGATATAAAAGGATTTACAGGTATAATGCATTATCATAAAACTCATGAATACAGGTAACCTTCGTATAATTGGCACATGCAAATTCTATCATGAATCAGATAGCTCATGGGTACAAGTACTGTCACTTACTTCATTTCATACACTTATACTGCTAACTTCACACTGGAAGACAACATGCATTATCAAAATCATTATCTCCATAACAAAGTAGGAAGTTAGATAAACATATTTTGTATAAGTGACTTAGATCAAAATGAAGGAAAACACCAATAATCTAACCACAAGCATCTCATTTAATTCATTCATTCATGGTGATGAAACTTAAATCTTCTCATAGACAAACTGGAACAATGATAGAAACTGGTGAAAATATTATGATACATAAATTGGAAACCATAACTGAGAGAGAGAGAGTAAGGGTCAACATACAACCACTTCATGCAAATAACACCAACTAAATCTCACTCGGAGGGAGGAGCACCACCACCTAGCCATGAATCACCTCTGATTCCCCCCGAGCTGAAGATCTTGCCAATGATCAGTTGTCCTCAATTGACCAATGCACTGGGTATTTAAAACCCTCTTTCATGATTTAGCTACCATTAGTGGCGTCACACTTTATGTATATTTCCATTTTCCTAGGTCTTATCCGGAAAGGATCACCTTTATCTCCCACGACACTTTTCAACATAATAGCTTGCCTTTATCTCTAGGAATGCTTTTATGTTTGATGGATATTTATCTCCAATCCATCCGATGGATATTCAATCCATCCAAGCTTATCTAGAATCACATCTAGAAGCTTATCATGAAATATTCATCTCTATTCCATTCTTCATGTGATTTGGCAACCATCTCCTCTCTCTTAGTGCTCCACCCTCCAAGTGATTTATCTTATTAATTTTTTTAGCAATACATTTGCTTTTCATATTACATGTCACCTAGCTTTCCTCAGCTTAGGTGTAGAATAGTTTAACCCACAAAAGAGGATATCAAACCTAGCTTCCCTCAGCTTAGGTTTACAAACATTTAACACACCAAGGAAGATATCACACCTTGCTTTAACTTAGCTTAGGTTTACAATAATGTAGTACAGAAAGTAGGGGTGTTACATAATCCTTTGGGTAATAATATATATTATTATCATTATAATTATAAACCCAAGGGAATTAAACAAAAATGACTAGTATTATAAACCTAATATATACAAACCTTAACATAAATATTAAAAATACTAAAATAAACATGGTTAAATTATAAAGCGTAAGAATTTATATAATTATTATTCTTATATTATTATTATTTTATTAATTAATTAATAATAACACTAAATAAATTATGAGTTATATATTATAATAACCCTAAATATATAAATATTAATACTTGTTGTTATTATATTAGAATTATTAATATCATAAATAATTGGTATTAAAATTACAATAAATAATCCATATCACAATTCTAATTATTTTGGATCCTTATATATGAGTTAATATTATTTTATAATATAATGCTATAAATATTATTATAATAAAAATAATATAATCTAATATTATTATGAGTTTAGTTATATTATATATCAATATAAAATCATATAAAAATATAAATAATATATTGTTATTATTTATATAGGTTATTAATAATCATAAACAGTTGGTGTTTAAAAATATCTATAGTAATTATTAATGTGGTTGATATAAGTTTATTGGTCTATTTCAACTACATTGGAAAATGTGGTTATATGTATGTTTCATATATGTCTGTCTATCGGGGTATATCAACTACATCGGTAAATGTGGTTGTGTTATTTAAAAAAAATTCAAAGTAGAAATCTGACCTCTTTTCTTTAAAATATATAATAAATCGTGAATACAAATGTAGAATGTACTACATTGGAAAATATAGTTATATATATGTTTCATACACATCTATTTGAGTATATCAATGTACATTGATAAATATGATTCTGCTAATTAAAAAAAATCACCTCGGACATTTGAGCTCCTTTCTTTAAAAAAATTATCAATAACTGTAAATAAGAATGCTGGAGTGTATTAATTCGAGAAAGTGATTTCGAACTAATAATTTTGTAGATCATGGTTATTAATTCGAGACAGTGAATTCCATCTATTAATTTCATGTCATGGTTATTGTTTCATGACATTGAATTCCATCTATACTCTTTTAATGTATAACGACTTTGATGTCGACTCTATTGCACTAATCAATGAAACTAGTTAATGTGGATAACTATATTGGCTTAGCCATACACGATTTGTCGCGGACAATTTGATTATGTTTTCAGTCACATCGTTAAAAAAACTAATACACAATCATATATGTGGAGTTATCTAAATTAAATTATTTGTATAAGCAGATAGATATTAATTCATAACTAGTATCAAAATATTTGTTTTATGACATAGTTGAAGTTGTTAAAATTTAAAAAAAATATTTAAAATTAATTTAGTTAATTTAGGTCTATCTTTAATTCTAGATCTACCAAATACTAAGAGGGATAAAATCTCTTGAGGTGTAATTAGAGTGAAAATAGATTTGATCTCTTTTAGTAGTTGGTAGATATGGAGTTAAGATGGATCTAAACTAGTTTAATAATAAGTATAAGTAAAACCATGAGATGGAACACTAAAATGTTAAAGTGGAGATTACAACATCTCTATCATATTGGGTTCAAGAATTTTAAGTTTTTTATTTTATTTTATTTTTATTTTGAGGGAGCGAAAATGTGAAATATTACTTCTCTATCATACTGAGAGCATCTCAATGCAACAATTATAATTTTATTTTAAAGTATTATTATTAATTATAAAAATAATTAATATATGATTTCAGAGTGGAGGCTTGAGTGAGAAGAGTAATATGTTCAGTGATTTAATTTGGAAATGTACAATTAATATATGAGCTAAAAATATATGCATTTAAAAAAACATGTAACAATATTCTTGACCACAATTCATTCCTCTAATCATGGAGATTTCTAACCTATAAATTAGGCTTTGTTACAATATTATGAACCAATACCATGACTTATTAACACCACATGCCCAAAGAAAAACCCAACTTACCCTAACTAATTTCATATGACACTTGTTCCTATTACATTTTTCACAGTTAATCTATTTCATTCATAAAATAGAAATGAAAAAAACTACTTTCGAGATAAATTTCAACCTTTAATTTATGATTTCTATTATGAATATCTAAGAAGTATGTCTACCATATATATGAAGGAAACATAGCTAAGAATTATGTATGGGGATTGGGTTAAAAGACAATTAACTAGACAAAAATGTATGGATTTTTATAATGAGTTACATAAGCCAAAAACTGGATTTTTATAACGAGTTACATAAGCCAAAAAAATCACAAGTAATAGACATCGAAGTATTAGGGAATTCGCTCATCATCATCCAACACTTATACAAAGGAACTTTTCCTAGGGACAAGCATCTAGAGAATCTACTAAAATAATAAGAATAAACTTGGAGGACATTCCACAAAAAAGGTATTTCCACATCCTTAGAAGTCAAAATGATGAATATGTCCATAAATCATGTTAGCTTCAAGAAGGGAAATTATGAATGATTAAGTAATTAGGATAGTGAAATTCGTGGTAGGTATGGACTAGAGTCTTCCAAAAAAATTGGGTGGCATGTAAGATTCATAGCTCACTAGTGGTTCACCTAAAATAAGAATAAGTTGGCTATTAAAGGAATAAACACAAGGAGACAATTAAGACTAATTGAAACAACTGAATGGGAATGGGAAATAAGTTGGCATCCTAGGAAAGTAATAGTGATGTATATTGATGAAACCTATGCCTATGAACACAACATCTGATATCAAGAGAAAAGGATGGTTCTAAGATAAACAAAGGCCCATCATCGTCTTTTCTTACCCTTGCAGACCAAGATGTGGTATTACAAAGGCTGAAAAATTAGTGATAGAAGTAGAGACAAGTGCACCAAATTCAGGTGTAAGGAAAGGGGCACACATATTCTAGAAAAAAAGGACTCAATGTCATTGGATATGCTATTCGTAAATATGAAACGACAAGACTAACCCACAACTATTGTTGACCTAATGGAGGAAGCCCAAGACCTGGAGGGAAGGCTGGCGAGAGAAATTGATGAAACTAAGGCACTAAATACATATATTGTTGCTTTATACGACCATATTTATGCTCTAACTATCAACCTTAAGGAGTCAGTGTTGCAAGCAAGTAAGAAGGGGGATCACTCCATGAAACCAAGGCACTAAATACATATATTTTTGCTTTATAGGACCATATTTATGCTCTAACGATCAACCTCAAGGAGCCAGTGTTGCAAGCATGTAATAAGGGGGATCACTCCTAGACCTCAACCAACCACTAGAAGAGGAAAGTAATAACATGCACTGATGTATGCTTGTTGAATTTTTTGTCTCTTATTAGGTAGTTATTGTAAGATGTACTCCTATAGGCATGTAATGGAATTTGAAGCACTATGGAGTCCCTCATATGCATCAGAAATCACCACAAAAAGGGACAAGATGTCAAATGAACAAATATAATAAATATCCTCTGTGTTTGATGTGATCGGGCATAGACTTAATATCAAAATGTTACTCATTCTTATTAAAAGAAAAATCCCTACCATCTATCTAATAAAGATAGACAATCAAATTAAAATAGTAAATGTGTATTTAAAAACAAACTAACTTATCATTTTTGTTTAAATTTAATAATACAGTTTTGACTAAAATTATAATTTATTGTTATTAGTACCTACAAATGCATGACTCTAGCAATTGACTTGATTTTGACTACTAATTAGTTGAGCTTTGACCAATATATTTTCTAATGTATATATATATATATAATAACATTTTTAAAAAAACCAAAGTTTAAGATTTAGATTGATTCATATTTTGAAGATATAATTTCCACCTTCATGACATGCAACATAATGTAAGAATCATATTTTTGGCCCTATTCTATACACCACCACTAAAGTTTGTGTAATTTCCATCCCTTTGGTTATTTCCAATAATTCTTTCTAGTAAAATAATGGTATAATCCAGCTAGTCATTCGCAATATCCATTAAATTTGAATTCGAACCTGCCAATAACCAGTTACATGACAGAAAAAGTGTAGGGGAGCCATGGGCTGTTGGAAATGCATCTCCTTTATTACCCGGCATGCTGACTTAGGTGTCATACATGCCTACACTGATGAAGTTATATTTTTTTATTTTATCTCCTTGTTATGGATTCTCGCCTATAGAATCGTAATGGAAGAGGAATATCTATGCAACTAATTGGCGTTGCTGAGTCACAAACAGAAGTAACCAAGGTGTAGACCCACTGTTTGTTCTAAAAACTCATAATTTATATTGGTTGAATATTTACATATTGGTTTGTAAAATTGGTGGGAGATATATAATTTTGTGTTTAGGAGTTGTAGCAAGCTGACATAAAGGAGGGGAGGATACTCTTAGCGGAAGGCAATGCGGTGATGGGAAACACAATGGTCTACTCAGCTTCAGGTGCCAATCGTAACTATCACTCAAAAGTCCACTATGGAAATGGTGATTCATAACTATTATAGGTTCAATAGAGACAGATGCATACCAGTTCCATTCTTCGAGCTTATAATAACTTCAATCAGTTCCATTTTCGCATGTCAAGTTTTCTTCAATTTGTTTCTCTCAACTTCAGGTCTAACAAAGCTACCTGATTCACATGGCTAGATTTATTAAATAAATATATGTTTGCTTAGGAACACGCAAAAACACTGTGAAAGCTTTAAAATGTAGTTCTTTTTTTTATATACTGGACCTCATGTACAAGTCAGAGACCTGAATGCGTTATTTCTGCATGTTAATGTTCTTGTTGCTACTATTATTGCATGCTTTCTTGCGAGTATGGAACACAACTATTCGAAAGATTATGATTTATGATTTGTTATAGTTTTCCTTTTGTTGATGATTCGTAAGGTTGATTTTAGTTTCCTTTGCTCTCCTGGTGTAACAAGTACATCTTCCTCGTTTATGCTTTCACTGGTATTCATTGCGAAAGTAATTTGTTGGACTATAAGAATTAACTCTTACATGGATTTACATGAACTTTGATAGAGTGATCATTGTGCTCGTGTGTACTTGTAGTGAAAATTGTTTTTGATATTGAAAAAACGGGTATCATGGTTTTGTCCGAGAGAATTTGTATTCATGTTTTGCAACCCAAAGAATAAATGTGAGCGAGATATAAATTTCTACGCAAACAAATGCTAATTACATTCCATGATTTTTTTAGCGTTTTCCTTTTGTTGATGACTCGTCAAGGTTGATCTTAGTTTCCTTTGCTCTCCTGGTGTAACAAGTACATCTTCCTCGTTTATGCTTTCACTAGTATTCATTGCGAAAGTAATTTGTTGGTCTATGAGAATTAACTCTTATATAACAATTAACTCTTACATGGATTTACATGAACTTTGATAGAGTGATCATTGTGCTCCTGTGTACTTGCAGTGAAAATTGTTTTTGGTATTGAGAAAACGGGTATGATGGTTTTGTCCGAGAGAATTTTTATTCATGTTTTGCGACCCAAAGAATAAATGTGAGCGAGATATAAATTTTGTTGAGATTTTGTATATATTAATTTGGCTAAAATCTCATGAATAATGCCAACAATAGGATTTAAGAATTTGTTCTTAAACTGATTGCACCACATCTTGATGAGGAGATTTTCTATGTTATTTTACTGCCATAAAATTTATTATTCAATTTCTTCAAGCTTGTAGAGGCAAAATAGATATGTAATGGGTGAGAAAGAGGAAATCTGCTGTAATCTTATGTTGAATAAGAAAACCATACCTCTACTACTTGGATGTAACCCAGATTGGTTAGGTGAACCACGTTAAATCTTTGTCTCTATTATCTGCTGTGTATGATGTATGATTTATTTATTTAGTAGTCTGTTGTGTATACTTAAATAATTGGTATCAGAGCTTGATCTTACTAGTACTCTGCTGTGTATACTTTAATAATTGGTATCAGAGCTTGATCGATTCACTACCGGTGGCTGAAGAGTGAACGTGTGTGTTGTTAGCATTGCTGCTAGCTGCGTCAAAGATCAGATACTTACAGCGGAAACGCAAAGTAAAGTAGCAGCAGTGAGACCGAGACAGTCTCAGCATATGCTGTAGTAGAGACAGGTGCATATGCAGCTGCACTAGCGTAGACGTGTTTTCCAATCGATCTGCGTGGCCATGTGTGTTGATCCACTGCGCGTGAGCTGGTGGAAGAGACCAGATCTGTTATCAATCTGCGTGGCCAGATCTGTCATCGATTTGCTGTGGAATCAAAAGAGGAAGAGCCGAATTGAGGTAATAGCACTAAGCATGTCAGCTTAACATTCAAATTTCATTCGAGGGATGAGTAATGTCACTGATCCTGGTTAATAGTTTGATTCTTAATATCGTCAATAGAAATTTGATTCATAATTCTTGTATCCATAATTCCTTTGGAGACAAAGTGCAATTTTGTGGAACGCATATGGCATGCTGAATTTCAACTATGTAAGGAGAAGTAGACCCTAATGTCATGGAAGGAGAAGTAGACCCTAATGTCATGAATGTTTTGTAGCGTTTTATTGTTGACACTATATGTGTTATTTTCATGGTTGAAACTATATGTTGTGTGAAGCTTTCTGTTTTGTGTGAGAAGTTAAATTAAATATGTCAAAAATTCAAATTGCTCTATTTGAGATCTATAAGTTTAATGGGAGGAATAACTTTGAAATTTCGAAAGTCAAAATGCATGACTTACTTGTGCAACATGTGTGGCGAAGGCAGTTTTGGGAAAATCAAAGCAACATTTGGCCATGACATATGACAAATGGAGCGACATCGATGATAAATCACTAAGCGGCATACGATTCTGTTTGGCAGATGATGTTTTATTTAACATTGTGTCAGAGACAACTGCCGCTGGTCTATGGACAAACAACTGCCGGTGGTCTATGGACAAAGCTAGAAAAGCTGTACATGACTAAATCCTTAACAAATAGGATTCTTTTGAAGAGACAATTGTACAGCTTGCGCATGAAGGAAGGTACGACAATAACTAATCATTTGAATACCTTTAATACTCTCTTGGTGCAGCTAGATAGCATAGAGGTAAAATTTGCTTCAGAAGATAAAGCTGTGACTTTATTATGTTCTCTGCCTGAGACCTGGGATCATTTGTTACTTCTATAAATCTTAATTCATTAGGAACACTTGAATTTGATGATGTTGTTGGAGCTATGTTATCTAAAGAAACCAAAAAAATGTCAAATCAAGATATGTCTATATCAAAAGCAATGATGGTTAGAGGTCGATCTAAAGAAAGACGGTTCAGTAAGCATAACAACTCTTGATCAAAATCGAAAGGGAAGAAGAGTAAGTTAAAATGTTGGTTTTGTGGCAAATCGGGACATTTGGAGAAGGAATGTTGGAAGAGATAGCAAACATCCAAAGGAGACTCTTTAATAGAAAATAAAGAAGAAAACACGACATATACAGGTTCAGCATCTGGTTCAGGTATTAGTGATGAAATTTTATAAATTAATTTGTTAAATCATGATCAACATTGGTTGTTAGATTCTGGTGCATCCAATCACATGTGCATTCATAAAGAGTGGTTTAAAACTTATAAATCAATCAATGATGGAGTAGTTTAGATGGGAAATGATATCTCATGTAGTGTTGTGAGAATTGGAAGCATCTAGATTAAAATGTGTGATGGGACAATTAAAATCTTAACTAATGTAAGACATGTGCCTGAACTCTGAAAAAATCTTATTTCTCTAGGAGTGCTAGATACAAATGAATATAAAATTTTATTGAAGGTGGAGTAACAAAAATTTATAAAGGAATCATACTAGTAATGAAAGCAAAGAAGGTTGGAAATCTTTCTCAGATAGAAGGAAGAAGAGAGTTAGATCATGCTTCAATTGTATCTAAAAACGACAGTGATTCTATTCAACTATGGCATCAATGGTTGGGCCATATGAGCGAAAGAGGATTAAAAATTTTATCTGATTGTAAGTTACTTCCTAGTTTAAATTCTTTTAAGTTAGATTTATGCAAACATTGTATATATGGGAAACAAAGCAGGCAGAAATTTAAAACTGTAAAACATACTAGTAAGGGAATCCTTGATTATATCCATTCTGATGTTTGGGGTCCATCTCCTACTACCTCATATGGAGGATCATCATATTTTGTATCTTTTATAGATGATTTCTCTAGGAAAGTATGGGTCTACATGTTGAAAAGAAAGTTTGATGTATTCACAGTTTTCAAGCAATTTAGAGCATTAGTAGAAAATATCACTCGAAGAACCATTAAATGTTTAAGAACTAGCAATGGTGGTGAGTATACTTCAAAAGAATTTGATAATTATTGCAAAGAAGTTGGGGTCGAAAGACATAGAACTACTTCTTATACTCAGCAAAATGGAGTCGTTGAATGCATGAACATGACTCTTTTAGAGAGAACAAGAAGTATGCTAAGTAACACCAATTTGCAGAAGGAATTATGGATAGAAGTAGTATCTATGGCTTGCTATTTGATAAATCGATCACCATCAACTTCAATAGGTTGCAAAATTCCGCAAGAGGTATGGAAAGGTCAGACTTGTGATTATTCTAAACTGAAAGTTTTTGATTGTGATGCATATGATCTAATTCTGAAACATCAACGTTCTAAATTAGATCCTAAATCAAAAAGATATATCTTTGTTGGATATGGTGTTGGGATTAAGGGATACAGGTTGTGGGATCCTACTACTCACAAGATCATCATTTATAGAGATGTTAAATTCAATGAATCTTCACCTGATAATCTAGATGTAAATATTAAATTAAAACAAGAAAATGTACCTTAGTTTCAACATATTTAGTTTGAAACCAGTTCAAACACTGATGATAGTAAAGAAGAACCAGTTTCAGATGAAGATCATGAAGAAGTTCCTAGAGACAATAATCAACAAATTGTGGAAGAACAAGAAACATCTTTAAGAAGGTCCACCAGATTCAGATATCATCCTAAAAGGTATGATGAGTATCTTACTTCAGTTGCTTTAACTGCTAATGATGATGAACCTTTATGCTATCAGGAAATTGTAGAAGGCTCTAACAGTGATAAGTGGGAAGAAGCTATGGAGGAAGAAATGAAGGCATTAGACAAGAATGCCACATGGGACCTCACAAAACTTCCTAGTGACAGAGAAACTATAGGATGTAAATGGGTTTACAATCGAAATTTGGTGTTGATGATAAAGAAGACAGGTACAAAGTGAGGCTGGTTGCGAAAGGTTTTTCTTAGAAAGCAAGAATTGACTTTCATGAGATATTTTCACCAGTTGTTAAAATTGTTTCAATTCGGATTGTCTTAGCATTAGTTGCTTTACTTGATTTAGAATTACAGCAACTAGATGTTAAGACTACATTCTTAGATGGAGATTTAGATGAAGAGATTTACATGGAACAACTTGAAGGGTTTGTTCAAAATCGCAACAAGAAATTTGTCTACAGGCTCAAGAAATCATTGTATGGTTTCAAGTAGTTGCCAACACAATGGTACAAGAAATTTGACTCTTTCATGATGAGAGAAAATTATATAAGAAGTGAGTATGATTGTGTTTACTTTAAGAAATTAAGTAATGACATGTTCATTATCTTAGTATTATATGTTGACTATATGCTTTTAGCAAGCAAAAGCATAAGTGAAATCAATAGGTTAAAGGCTCAGATGGCTAGGATGTTTGATATGAAAGATCTAGGAGCAACAAGATAGATTTTGGGCATGGAGATTTTTAGAGACAGAAGCAATGGTAAGTTGTGGTTATCACAAAAGAAGTATATTGAGAAAATACTCTTAAGGTTTGGTATGAAAAATGTGAAGCCAGTTTTTATCCCTTTAGCTTCCCATTTTAAGCTTTCTTCAAGTTTATGTCCTTACACAAATGAAGAAAAGGAATATATGTCTTGAATTCCATATGAAAATGTAGTAGGTTGTTTGATGTATGCGATGGTTTGTACACAACTAGATATATTTCACATGCAGTTAGGGTTGTCAGTAGGTATATGGTAAATCCAGGGAAAAAACATTGGTCAGCACTAAAAGGGGTGCTTCAGTATTTGAGAGGCACAAGTGATTTTCGTATCACTTATAACAGAAGTAGTAAATTTGTTTGCGGATATGTTGATTCTGATTTTGCATGTGATTTGGGTAAGGCTCAGCGTCAGGATATGTCTTTAGTCTTGCAGGTGGAGCTATTAGCTGGATGTCAAAGCTACAAAACATTGTTGCTTTATCCACTACAGAAGTAGAATATATAGCTGCTTCAATGCTTGCAAAGAAGCAGCTTGGTTGAAAGGTTTGTTTGGTGAGTTTGGTAGGTTACAAGACAACATTAAGTTATTTTGTGATAGTCAAAGTGCAATTCACTTGGCTAAAAATCCAGCCTATCATAGTAAATCAAAGGATATACCTATAAAGTACCATTTTGTAAGACATGTTATCGCTGAACGGGGAGTCTCTCTTGAAAAAGTGCATACAAAGGAAAACTGTGCAGACATGTTCACGAATCTAGTTTTATTAGAGAAGCTATGATGGTGTTTGGCTTCTCTTGGCTTGCAAAGAAAATGAAAAGAATAAACAGGAATAAGGTATCAGGCTAATTGCTTTCAAGGTGGAGATTGTTGAGATTCTGTATATATTAATTTGGCTAAAATCTCATGGATAATGCCAACAATAGGATTTGTTCCTAAACTGATTACATCAAATTCTAATGAGGAGATATTCTATCGTATTTTTCTACGATAGAATTTATTATTCAGTTTCTTCTGTACATCTATAAATTGTAAGCCTGTAGAGGCAAAATAGATATGTAAGGTGTGAGGAAGAGGAAATCTGTTGTTGTAATCTGTTGTAATATCCTGTTGAATAATAAGAAAGCCAATACCTCTGTTTGGTGGATGTAGCTCGGATTGGTCGGGTAAACCACATCTGTCTTTATTATCTATTGTGTATGACTTATTTATTTAGCTTTTTGCTATGTATACTCTAATAAATTTCTACACAAACAAATTAGCTAATTACATTCCATCCTCGCCATATATAAATAGATAGGCATTCTTGTTTATACGCTTGGTGTTCCCTGAGGAATAGAATTGGGGAAGTTATAATCTTGCAAATATGCATGTCACTATTATTAGGCATTGAACGGACATATTTCAATAGTTGGAGATTTTTAATTCTTGGGTATGATTATTGTTAAATTTTATTATATTTTAATAAGTTTTAAATATAGATAATAATTGTCTAATGCTAATGCAATAAAGAAATTGATTCAATTGTGGGAATGTGACTCACATGCATATAAACATATAGTATCAATATACAATTTTCGCTCAACATACATATTCTATTTTTGGAGATGTTTATTTAAATTGGTTTGTTATTTAGAAAATATATTGTAGTTCAATAGAAATAGTTTCTGATATTTTTTTAAGTAGGTTTATATTTTATGATTTAGGAATTTAGGAATGAGAATTTAATTTAATTTATAATTAATTAGAAATGTTGGTCAAAACTAATTTTGAGAATTATTAGATTTTTGGAAATTTTAATTTTAAGGAAATTAAAATTTAAAATATTTTTAATATAAAAAAGTTTAATTAAAATTTATTTTTATTATTAGTAATTAAATTGAAAGATAATTATATTAAAATGTAAATATTTATATTTAATTAATATAAGTATTTATTATATTTAGTTAGAATATTTTGAAAATCTTACATTACTATAATTTTTTTTTTTAATTATTTAAATAATAATAAGTATTGGGGGTTTTCGCAGTGCATTATATTAGCTATCATTTTTTGGGATTCAACTAGGTTAAGTAAGTCATTTATCTATGGCCATTTCCATGAGAGGTTGTCATAACTGACTAATTTCTCATCCTCTTAGCACTCATTGCATCAGGTGATTCTCATAAGGGTGAAGAAGTGGGATTGAAACTAGTGAAATAAATCACATAGTGTCAATCATCACTTCTAGGGCTTTTACCCGATAACCAGAACTTCTGAGGAGGTTACCTCTCATTGAAATGGTCATAGATGAATGACTTAGTTAACGAAGTTGAATCCCAAAAAATGATATCTAATATAATGCACTACGAAAACCCCCAATTCTTAATTCAAAAGAGTGAAGGGAACTCTACTTGAGTGGTTCATGAGGCACAATACTTGCTAAGGTTTTGCAAATGGTGTAGCAAGTTAAGTGGGCTTGATTGTGGGGAGAACTCCATAATTAAGCGTGCTTGAGCCAAAGGAAATCTGGGATGAGTGACCTCCTGGGAAGTCTTGGTTACTAGGTGCAAGCCCCGGAAATGATTGCACCCCAAACATTATGATTGACGTTATGTGATTTATTGCACTAGTTTCAATCCCAATTCTTCACCCTTGTGATCATCACCTGTTGCAATGAGTGCTAAGTGGACTATTCAAAAATCTAGGATGGGTGACCTCCTAGGAAGTCCTGGTTACTGGGTGCAAGCCTCGGAAGTGATTGCACCCCTGAAGCGATGATTGATGCTATGTGATTTATTTCACTAGTTTCAATCCCACTTCTTCACCCTTGTGAGCATCACCTGATGCAACGAGTGCTAATTGGACTATTCAAAAATCATGCCAATTCTTCACCCTTGTGAGTGTCACCTGATGCAATAAGTGCTAAGTGGACTATTAAAAAATCATGAGAAATTAATCACTTATGACTACCTCTCATGGAAATGGTCATATATGAATAACTTACTTAACGTAGTTGAATCCCAAAAAATGATATCTAAATTAAGTAATATTTTTTAATATTACTCAT
>APFE030636349.1:117824-144311 GCA_000404065.3 Pinus taeda
CTAAATAAATAATTGTGAGTGGTAAAGTTTTAGTATTTTATTAAATATGTTTATATAATTATTAACGCCAATCAAATTCAATATTAATTTTTAACTTTGTAAATTTTAATGCAATTTTGATTAATACTTATTGTTCTCTAGATAAATTTTGGTATTACTATTGCTATCATAATTGAAAAATTATATATATAGATATAGTATAAACAAAAATTGATATATATGGTTGATTTAAAAATATAAATAGATTTAATGTTTTGAAATTTTTTTATATATTTATTGTACGACTACTTTATATTTTAATAAGAGAGATATGTTGTCCAATAATGTTATATTTAAAAATAATAAAATAATACCTAATAACAAAAAATCGAATGTAAATTCCTCTCGACAAAAACACCCTCCTTTTTGCTGGCAGTCGCAAGATCATGGAAACGGTGGAAAAAAAAAGGACCCTCCACATCACAAGGTCAACCAAAGCTCTTTTTCTGTCATGTCAATTCTGGGACAATCTGTTGTTTCTAGATTCCCTCTGTCATCCTCCTTCCCTGTGCTCGGTAGATCATCTTCCTCGGTCCTCCATCCCCCTCTTGCTCACCTTGACAATGCCTAGTGGCTGGACTGCCCACCCCTCTCCCCGAATACACTAACCCTACTAGGTTCCTGCTTACAAGTATTGCCTACCTTCGATGCGCCCCCTCCATAGCTCCCTCACGTCCCCTCCCTACCTAGATTTGCAACTGCCCCTGGTTCAACACCTGAGCCTTTCCCTCCTAACCCTCATCTCTTTGTTGGCCCATCAAACCCTTCTCAAACAAACCCTCACCGTAGCACCCCCATCTATTCCCGCTGTTTCAGCTCCCCTATCCCTACACCCAAATCCACCCCCTCCACCCTGCAGACTATTAACCAAGGCATCTGAGGTCTACTAAAAGACTACCCGACAGCCAGACACTCTGACAAGTAGAAAAAGGGACATTGTGTCAGGGCGGGAAACAGGGACATCAAGCTGGCTTTGGGTGAGGATCTCACAATGGGTGAAGAAGATAACACTGTAAAGAGGGTTTTGGTTGGGCATTTTTGAGATCAGTTTTACTCTGTAGAAAGGTTTCACCTCTAGATGGAGGAAATATGGGGCTCCCTCCTCAAATAATTACCCATTATCCATGCATTGGCGATGGGTTGGTTCGCTCTTCATTTTCACTAGGAGGAATAGATGGACTGGATTCTCTCGAGGTTCTAGCACATTGAAATGGCACAAGTCCTACTGAAGTGCTGGGACCCTTTGTTTGGTCCAGTGCTTGAACAGTTAGGGGTAGGCCCTATTTGAGTTAGGCTTCAAGGAATCCCTCTACAATATTGGATCCTCACCATCTTTAAGCGTATTGGAGATGCATTGGGAACCTACCTGGACCACGACCAAACCTTCAAATCGAATAGGATTATGACCATGGCCTGCATACTAGTTCATTTGGACACTCAGGCCAGGTTGGAGGAGAAGATATTCTTACTCTAGTGTCATTTCACCCACAGACAAAACCTAGACTATGAAGGTGTGCCCTTCCATCGCAGACGATGCCACAAAGTTGGCCACCTTTACAAATATTGCCCCCTCCTCATGAATTCTCCTACAGCAGCTAAGGGACCAATGCACAGGAAATCTGAAGAGCCAATGGTAGATGTGCTACCCCAAGGTCCATAAGGTACAAAGAAAGAAGCCTAGAATAACTCCGGTGTATCCCATAATCGGCGTTTGTCTCCTCCGAAGACCAGATCCAAATTTGTAGTGGAAGCGACACCTTCATTGGGTACTGTCTCTACTCCCAGTTCCTCTGTCTTGCATTTAAATCAATTATTTGTCCCTCTGATTTCATCTTCTCCCCCTATTTATGATTATACAGCCCTTATTTCATGTACTATTTCTCCCCCTTAGCTTATTTTCACTACCCCTTCCCCGTCGACTACTAGACTAGACGTATTCCCTTTAAGATCTGAATTCATCTCCCCAATCCCTCATGCCTATAATCTCTGCCCTCATACGAAAGCCAGTCCAGACACGATGGCATTGGGCATAACTCTTGGAACCATTGACCATAACCCCTCTCGAGGGTGCCCCTCCAAATCAGAAAAAGAAATTAAAATAGCAGGGGATGACGTTGCCAAAGGATGTCAAAATACGATCAATTGGGTGCTTAGAGCAGCAGACACCCCGACCAAGGTTTCTAGATGAAATTTCTCTCCTTTAACTAGCGGGGCCTACCAGTCCCCAAAAAAAACTAGCCCTCGAAAGACTTCTGAGCTGTGAACCTTGTGACATAATTTTCCTTCAAGAGACCTAAGGGACCCTCTGAACAAATTGTAAATATTATTCTGGACAGCATGCTTGGCTGGTACTTTCAAGCTATGGATACAGTTGGCCGGTCTGGGTGTCTTGCCCTAGAAAACAATCCTCGGACTATCAAGGTGACTACCTCTTGGGGTGGACTAGGTTTCATGGGCATGCACCTTATCGCAGTGGCCATGAGTAAACAAATCTGTATAATAAATATTTATGCCCCCTACCAAAATAGGATACACTTCTAGAATCATATCTTAAATAAATCGATGATCATTTCCTCAACCATTTGGGAGGGTGACCTAAATTTCACCATTGGTTATGATGAGTCCTAGGATCATCACTCACAATTGAACTCCCTCTCCCTCTCGAACCAGTTGAGCTCACTGCTAGAACAACGTGGACTCATAGATGTTCCCATGAATAAGAAGAAGCCTACCTGGCATAATAGAAGGACAGGGGAAGTTGCTCTAGGGAGAAGATTGGACTGGTTTCTTATCCACAAAGACCAAATGCTGATTTTTCCATCTTCAGACAATGGGTGGGCTCTAGAGGAATATCAAACCACTTGCCTATTTATTTGGAGCTAGAAGCATCCTCTGTCAAGCCTAGAGCCCCATATAAGTTCAACTCGACCTAGCTCAATGACCCTGGCTAGCTAAAGAGGGTCAATGACTGCTGGAGGTCTCATGCTTTCACTTCTGGTGGGTGGAAGGCTATGGGTTTTTGCAATAATTTGCACCATCCCAAAAACTCTCGTTTGATTGGGCCAAACAGAAGAAAGGTAGGGAGGACCTAGTTTTATCTGACCTTGAATCCCAAATTTCAAAACTCATGGATAAACAAGGCAATGGTTACATATCTATTGACACCAAAGCCCGTTTGGTTGAGCTGGAAGCCTAGCAATCTAAGATACTATTGGCTTGGGAGGAAACTTGGCGACTCAGAAGCAGGGCCATTTGGATTCAAGCGGGGAATGGAAACACTAAATTCTTCCACAAATTCGCTAGTTGAGGGAGGGCCAACAACACAATCTAGTACCTTCCCACTGACCATGGGTCGCGAGCTAACACTCATGCTTCACTGACCTAGCTTGGTGTCTCACATTTTAAATAGTTGTTCAAAGCTCCTTTAGGTGTTACACTACCAGATATCATTCAGACTTTGGAGTTATTTCCTAGTTTGTGGAGCTAGACCTTTTGGTGGATCTTATAAAGCCTGTCTCTCTGCGGGAATTGGAGAGCACCTTAAAATGTTTTAAAAGAGATAGAAGCCCTGGACTGGACGGTTGGCCTGTGGAGTTCTACTTAAATTTCTTTGATATCCTTGGTTCTAACCTTCTTGAGGTTGTGGAAGAAAGCTAGACTAGTGGTAGACTACATGACCCTATCAACTCTACCCTCATTGCCCTCATTCCCAAATTGGACTCACCCCTTTCTTTTAATGACTTTCACCCTATATCCCTTTGTAACTGCCTTTACAAAATCATTGTCAAGATTATAGCCAACTGAATCAAGCCCATCCTCTCAGAGGATATATCCCAAGAACATTTTTCTTTCCTACAAAATCATTAGATTCATGAGGCTATTGGCTCGGCTCAAGAGGCCATCCACTCCATCAAGTTGAAAAACCTTAAAGGAACGTTGCATAAAATCGACCTCTCTAGGGCTTTTTATAGGGTCAGTTGGCTATATCTCACATTGTTACTCACCCACCTGAGTTTTCCACCTATTTTCATTAGATTGATTACGTTTGTATCGCATTAGTTTCTTTTGCTATATTGATCAATGGGTCGACATCCCATTCCTTTTGAGCCGAGGGGGGCCTCAGACAAGGTTGCCCCCTTCCCCCTACTCTTTATCTTGGTTATGGAGGGCCTAAGCAGAAGGTGGTTGGGAATCTAAAAGGTCTTAAGATTACTGATAAATGCTCACTAACTCATCTTCTCGTCATGGATGATATCCTCATCTTCTTGGATTGGGCATTCATGACTTAATTACCCTCTTTGAATCCCTGAGACTCTTTAGCTTGGCCACAGGGATGGAAATTAATTAGGCTAAATCCACCATATCCCTATCCAAATGTACCATACAGGAAACCAGTCTGGCTATCCAAAACTTCCCATTTCAAATACAGGCCCTCCAAGATTGCATGAAGTATGCGGGCTTCAAGATCAAACTAGATGGATACAAAATAGTTGACTGGACCTCATTAATAACCAAGATTGAAAGAAAAATAAATTTATTGACTCACATATTATTCTCAAGACCAGGAAGATTGGTCCTTATCAAATCTGTTATTGAGGCCACACATGTTTATTGGATGTCCCTAGCATGGATCCCTCAAGGAATAATTCAAAGGATACAGAGAATTTGCTACAATTTCTTATGGAAAGGAAACAAAGAGGGGAAACCATTTGCTTGGGTCAAATGGAGTAGTATAGCCATCCCAAAAAAATGGGGAGGGTGGGGGCTAAAAAATTTAGCTACTTTTTCCTAGGCCCTCACTGCAAAATTAGGGTGGCTACTCCTAGACAAATGAGTCTATGGACTGAATTGATTACTTACAAATACATCTGCCCTATCCCACTATTATACTAGATCAAATTACCCTCCTAGAATAGAAAGAACATCTGAGTGATCTGGAGGACTATGTTAAATAATCTCCATACTATCAAAAAGGGTTTAACCTAGCGGATTGGCAATAGAGAGGAAGCCTGGATGGGTTTACACCCATGCATTGACTATGGGAACACTCACCTCCTCCCACAACCACTAATAGAGTGAATCAAAAAGACATTTTCTCAATTTCTCATATTAGTGATCCTCAAAACACTAATGTTTTTCAGCAAGCTTGGCTATCTAGGATCACCTTAGATATCCTGGACAGATGGATTCGAGAGTGAGATAGATACAGAAGAGCCCTAACAGAATCACATGTTAGACTGTGGGAAGAGTCAAATGAACTGCTATGGGGACTAGCACAGAATGGAAAATACTCCCCTAAGGAGGGGTACTTAGTAATTCATTCCAGATACAAACCTGAAGAATGCCAAATCTAGTGGAGAAATGACTATTAGCTTCGGGAACCTCCTCGATCTTGCCTACTAATGTGGAACATAATTGAGGATAAATTCCTAACTGGTACCAATCTTAGGAAACGAGCTTTCCGAGGACCTACTTGGTGTGTCCTCTGTAAACAAGAGGAGGAATCAACCAACCACCTCTTCCTTGCCTACCTGGAAATACAGATAGTCTGGGCACAAGCCCTTCAGCTCCTTAAGATAGCATATTTCTGGGTAGGAGAGGATGTGAAATCAGCCTAGAATATTTGGTGGAACAATACAACCAACCAGAAAGTGAGGAACCTACCTCTCATATCTCTTGGTACATTTGGATCAATAAGAACAACAATATATTTCAAGGCAAGAAAATGAATAGGGCACTGATTATCCCAAAAATATGTTCGAATTTCCTTGAGATCCCGGAGGATATGCAAAATACCAAGACAAGACATATCATTCCTGAAGTAATTGATAAAGAAAAATGTTGGGCTTTTTTCGATGGAGTTGAACAAGACTTGGGGTGTGAAGGGGGGATCATCTTACATTTAAATACAACCCATTATTTCCATATCAGTTTGGGTTTGGGAAATGGTACAAACAACGTTGCGAAGCTCATGACACTCCATCACCTACTATATTTTACAAAATCCAAAAATTGTGGCCACTTACAGATCTTGGGTGACTCTAAGATAGTCATAAACTGGTTCAACTACACAACTACATGACATGCTATCACACTCAGAAGAATCATGGATGATAAATTATTTTTAAAATCTCAATTTGATTTTGTTTCTTGCTCGCATATATACAGGGAACACAATGCATGGACAAGCTATCGAAAGAGGCAATGAATCAAACTCGAGGTGAATGGTTGATCAGAGAACACATACAGGGATCAGTCTATCAGTATTACCAGAGGCCGTATATAGATCAAATTTTACAAAGGGTAGATGAGCCCTAGTTACTACAATTTTGTTAATATGACCAACACTATTTTGTCAAATGATTATATAGATACATGGTTTGCAAATATTATTTATGAACTACTAGCAGCACACCTGAAAATGTGCACATTTTTTTGTAAATTTTCAACAGGATTTTACTACTTTTGTATGCTAACCTCAGTCAACTTACTACTTATGCCATGGGAATTTAAAATATGTAATTTTCTGATATAATGGAAATTACGATTTTTCTTTTCCGGGAAAAAAAGTAAAATAATTTTAATTCAATTTTTAGCATGGGTTTACATATGACATATAAAAAATTAATATTATTAATATTAAATAATGTGTCTAGTATATGTGATATTTCAAATAAAAATATATTCTTAAAAACAAAAATATATTTGAATACCAATCTTAATTAAAATTTTAATAATCATATTAAATATCATAATCTTATATAAATTTATATAAAGTAATTTGAATGAAAAAATTCCTTATTTTTCACTATATAATTTTATTTTATTTTTAATATCAAATTGATATATAACATTTTAAAAAATATGATAAAAAAGAGTAAATATTTAATATAATAATAATATAATAATGGCACTTTCTTTATTTCAAAATATGAGGGAGAATTGTTTTCCTTCAATGTTTAATAAATTTTTTAATATGGAATTGACACTTATGTTTAAAATATATTAATAACAAGAATCGTTTCTATTAAATTATTATATAAGAGATCAAATAAATTAATATGTAATATTTAAAAAATTATTATTAATAATCATATAGTATATTCTATTGGAATATAGGCAAGAGAGATTATATTCTATGTATATATATACTATAAAAAACATGTTTAATATTTAATTGAACAATAGTGAACCATAAATAAAATCCTTAGTGATAACTACATATCTATATATTTATATATGTAATTATCATTATATAAAACAGTAGAAATAAAAAAAAAATACATAATTCTAAAATTAATGTAATTTTTTTTGAAATATAATCAAATCTATTAATTACAACCATTTTTCAAATTTTACGTTTTAACAAATTTGATAATTTAAACTAATAAATCTTAAATTAAAATAGAAATTACACGATTAAATGTACACTAAATACATCTTGAATTAAAATACAAATTACCCGACCAAATTTTCAAAATACTATACAAAAATTATTTTAAAAATACCAAAATTATTTTAAAAATACCAAAATATAATGCGTAAAAAAATCGGCAACTAAAAGATTGAAGAGAGTTATTTGCCATAAAATAATAAATCCCGAAAGTCAAGGAATTTTGCCCTCCACGAAGCCCAAAATTTCGACAAGTTTCTATATGATCGGCTGGATAACCCATTAAATGACATAACATTACCACACGGGCGACGTTGGGCAGCAGCTATGATTGCTTGCTTGTCGCGTTTTTCCATAGAGATAGATTTTTGTGTTGCATTTTTCCATAGGTATAGATCTTTTTGTTGCATTTTTCCATAGGTAGAATTTCAAGATTTTGCAGATAATATTCAAGCACTCTTATTATCAAATTCTTACTATCAGATTTTTTAAGAAAAGAAAGCAATTGGAGAGTATCGAGAGGGGCGTGAAAGCAATTCGAGAGGATCGAGAGGTTTTCAGTTCACGATAATCTTCACCCTTAGGAATGAAGAGAACGATGGTTTTCTACAATGGCAGAGCTCCCAAAGCAGAAAAAACCAACAGGGTAATGCATGAATGCATAGTAATGAAGAGAACGATGGTTTTCTACAATGGCAGAGCTCCCAAAGCAGAAAAAACCAACAGGGTAATGCATGAATGCATAGTAAGGCAAATTATCCTGTCATCCCCTCCCGCAAAACTGCAATGTATCATGATACAATTTAGTATCAAAATGTATGTTCATATAACTCTGGACTATTAAACTGTGTGTGAGATTAAAAATAACTTATATTCTAAACTTATAACAGAGCGGTACCTTAAAAAAGCATTGTGTATGTAGGTTTTAATAGATATATTATTTGTTAATGTTCGATGAAATGTTAATGGTAATGATGTTAGGGCAATATGTATAGTGATGAATTGATTTTAACGATGATTTTGTAAACCGAAAATGTAATTTCTCTAATCCATTATATAGCTTTTTACATTGGGGAAAAATAAAATATTTGGTTTTGTTGATTTATATTTTTTTATAATGTATAAAAAGAGTTGGCATACCCAAAAGGGAGGACTGTACCAAAAACTATGTGGGGAAGACAACTTATAAAATACCCAAAAGGGAGGACTGTACCAAAAACTATGTGGGGAAGACAACTTATAAAATATAGCTCAGGGGAGAAAATGAGGATTCAATTCATAGTGAGGAGGAACATGGTCAATTCCTCAGTAATTTCGAAGCGGTATTTCTCGTTAGGACTTTCGTATTTTATCTTTTGGGCTACATGGAATTTTAAAGATCTGATGCGGACGCTAAATCATGAATGGTCGACGAAGATTGTGTTAAATTGTTCACATGGCTTTGGTGATAAAATAGTTGAATCGTCTCTCAGAAGAAACTAAATTATTTATGCATATGTTTTGTGTTCATCTTAAAGACGACGTCTGATCGTAGGAGTATGCATAGATAATCTAAAGGTAGGTAAAATTAGTGAGAATCTTTGACGATTAATACGCCCGATGTAAGGATGTAACCTATATATACTTGGCTTGGTAGAAATAGTCTTGCCATAAAGTTTAGCGATTTTTTATTTTCCTTTAAGACAAAATGAATCTATGCTAATATTGGTGCTCATGTTTAAATATAAATTATATATATAACAGTTTCTTGCTTTTTTTTTTTTCTTTCTTTCTTCAGAGTTAACTGAACCTACTCTTACGTTTTGTCACCAGGGAAAGATTAGCATAAATACCAGGAGATCTATAGAGTATCGAAATACATACAAAGGTACAGTAACTAGGATAACGGAAGGAATGAGGGTCTTCAATTCTATTAAAAAATCACACTACGTTGGTATGTTGCTATCTTCAAAGCGTAGGTATAAAAAAAATTACAAAATAGAGGCCAAACTACTAAAAAGAAATTTCTATCGAATTAGAAATCGTATAGTTATGTTTTTGCATGCATAACATTGTAATTTATTGGAAAACAAATTAGTGTGGCAAATGGGTAATATTCTCTATTATGATCTATGTGAAATTTAGATGTTATTCTTAAGGAAAAGCTAAAACTAGAAAAATGAGCTCTAATACCAAATATTTGTAAGTTCATAGAAACCATTGGATCATATGAATACCATTGTAACACCCTCTTCCAATACTTATGACTCAACCTCCTACATAAAGTTAAGGAAGAAGAATCATCCAACCAAAGTTTTACTGACCTCCCTTAGGAGCTACAGGATCCTCCAAAGCTAAACAACCACTCTAGGTGCCCAGACCCTAAGCTATAATACTTTTTCACTGAACTAGACTCCCAGATGTAGGAATAACACTACCTAAATTTGACTATAACCCTCTAGTTGCATGGATGACTCTTTCTCCCAGGAGCTGTAGTCTAAATTACTCAATTTTGTGCACCCAACCTCCAAACCTGAGCCACTTTTTTAGGATAAGGATCTAGACCTTTGCCCACAACTTGATAGAACTTTCTAGAAAAATAATATACATCAATACAAAGATGGATATACAAAACTTAGTCACACACTTGACCTAACCAAGCCTAACCATGACAGTCATTTCGTCAAACACATTGAGAACATGTAATATACATGTTATAAATGAAAATGTGAACATATGGGTGTCATACATATCTGAGAATCATTAGGAAGTTCTGATGCCTTCTGTAAATAGTTTCGTTATCATCTATTACATCATACATTCATTGAACATTCATTTACTAATCAAAACATGATGAGAGCCAAAATGAAATTCTTTCATAAAATCATGCTTATAACCAACATATAACTAGAAGAATAATAATGAGAGAACATCCATCAAAGCCACATAATAATAAGTATAAACACTCATGAAATACAAGGGGGAAATAGTTGTTATTAACATATGCAAAAGCCAACCAAGTCAGGGACTTCCAACTACCCCTAGACCATAGATTGGGCTGAACCAAATATTTCATTCAGCTAATCACCCTCGTGCCATATTCCAACCATGAATGTGGGACTCACAAAAACAAAAAAATAGGGCTTCCTCAATCTTTACCGCATATCCCACCATTACCAGACAAGGGATTTCTAGGCCTAAAACCCTCACCTATACAACAAGGCGTTACCGCAATCCTGCCATTACTATTCAAGGGATTCATAGGCCCACAAGAAGAAACATACACAGCAAGGTTTTATTGCAATCCTGCCAAAACCAGTCGAGGGATCACTAGGACCTAAACAAGATTGGATGGCTCTGGATTGCTTCACTACCTTGAGGAGTTTTTCCATCTCTATCCTCAGGCTTTATCATGAATCTCCCCATTACCAATCACGGTATTTCTAGGACCTTGAGAAATTTCCTTACACTACCTCACCTGATTCCAAAACCATTCGACAATCCAAAGTTAAACCAAATGAAGAAACCTATCACACCATGACTATCAGGAAATGGAAAGGCGAAGTTGAATGACTGTCACAACTAGGAAATCCCATGCTAATGAAAATAAGAGAACCAAATACACACACGCATGTACCATGCATGCCCAAACTAGCAAGGAAACTATACATGCAACTCAATACCTGTAAGTAATCTCGTTGTAGTTGCTTGATATAACTCTTCCTTGCTTGATCATTTCTTAACTTTTATTTATGATCCTTCCTTTTCCTTCATTTCTCGAATGTTAGAGTGTTCCGGGAATGCTCTAATTGTGTAAGAGTATGAGAGAGATAGATAATAGAGATAAAGCTCCAAGCTAAAGCTAAGAAAAGGTTATCCACTGCTCCTCAAAATCCTTTCTATCATTGAGGCCTCTATTTTCTTTAATTTCCTCTAATTTCCTTCAATTTTCTCCTCACATGCAACTTATGACCTTTCACTTTCATTTTCTCCTATATTCCTATATTTCATGAATAAAACGTCAATTAATGCCTCTTTGCCTTTTCAATGTATTTTCCAATGCCTTTGCCAATTTCTCGTTACCCATAATAAACCATATGAACATCCACTATGATGTTTTGCCCAACATTTATATTGGAATACATGTCACATGAAATTGGTCTTATTTTTACCTTTAATAACTTTCTTACATGATCTTTTAACCCAGGGTTGTTACAGGCCCCTGCCCTTTAGGGGAACATTGTCCTTGGTGTTCTATGATACCTTAACTAGAAAAATCATTGAAAACCAAAAAATACTACCCATGGAGCTTTATAACTTAGCTCAATGTGGTATTTACAATAATCGACCCGTTGAAAAGAAAAACAACACGGCAAACATATCGCTTATTGGAGCTTTATAACATAGTTCATAGTGGTATTTACAATAATGACCATACATAAATATGTAACTATACCAACACTCATTTTACCTTCACTAGAAAATAATGAAGGACACATGGCCTACATCTAACCAACCATCTCCAATGTAGCTCGATCGGGCCCAAAGTGCTTCAATTAGACTTTAACTTGCTTGATTTTGTGATTCCATAGCATGAGCATCTTTCGTTGCGATATGCACTCACATTCCAGCTAGAATTATCCTTCTAGCTCCACCTGTAATACATATCAATCACTAACATAATCAACATATTTTAAATATCTCTTAAGCAATGAAACAAGGAAAACATCATGGACTTTCATTGTTGGAAGCAGTACTTGTTTGTAGGCCACTGGTCCAATCCTCTCAAGGATCTCGAAAGGTCCATAATACCAATGTGCCAACTTTGCAGATGACCCAATCCTGAAGGAGATCACCTTGGGAATGATGCCAAAGTGCACATGTTCACCAATGTGAAACTCCTTAAATACATATGCATAACTTTTCTTCCTGTCTTGTATTGCCTTTAGATTTCTCCCGATAAACTGCATTTTTTGTTCCATCATTGCCAACATACCTAGTCCTATCAATACCTGGTTCATTAGATCACTCCAAATGATAAGAGTATTACAACTCCTCCCATAATGTGCCTCAAATAGACTCATCCTAAGTGATTCTTGAAGGAAACTCTATGAGTGGGAGATACTCTTCCCACTTTCACTATTGATGCATAACATGCATTCTCAAGATCTTCTCCAAAATATTGTTGACAATCATTGTCTATCCATCTATCCATGGATGATAAGTTGTACTGAAGGTAAACTATGTACCTAAACCTAAACATAACACCTTCCAAAGCCTAGAAGTTTACTTAACATCTCTGTTTCACATAATCTTTTTTGGAACACCATGAACCATTATTCTCTCCCTCATGAATGCATATCCTACATTACTAACTAAATAAGTAGACTTCATTGGAACGAAGTGTGGTACCTTTGTCAAGCTGTCAACCACAACCATAATAGAATTATTTTATGTAGATGTCCTCAAAAAACATGTAATGAAATCCATGGAAATGACCTCCCATTTCCACTTTGGAATTACGATCAATTGTAGAAAACCACCTGGATATGTGCACCCTTCTTTTACCTATTAACATTCCAAACATATAACCACAAAATCTACTATTTCTTTATTTAGATTCAGCCAATAATATAGCTTATTTACTGTTGTTAATGTCTTTTGGTATCTAGGATGACGTAAATATGGGTTAACATGAAATTCCCTCAATATATGTTTCTTGATTTCACTATTGTCTGACACATAGATCCTGTCCCTAAATCCAATAAAACCATACGTTGTGAGATGACGATTCACATTCTCATTGCTTGTACCCTTCTGTTGTAACCTATGCCTAAGCTCCCTCTACTTGTCATTCTACTGTCCTTCCTGTAAGATCTAATGTCTTAAATTTTTCCCATATGAACTCATTACTGTTGTATGGTTTACCTATACTCTTCTACTAAAAGAAGCTACAACTCTGTTATCCTTACCCTTGATGTACTGTACTTGAATTCAAACTCAGTGATCATGGCCAACAACCTAACTTTCCTTACATTCAGATTTGGTTGGTCAAACAAATATCTCAGCCCACTATGATCACTGATCAAAATGAACCTCCTACCAAGAAGATAGTGCCTCCACATCTTGAATGCATGAATGATCGTTGCCAATTCAATATCATGTGCCACATAATTTTATTTGTGCTCATTCAATTTCCTTAACTCGTAAAAGGCCACATGTCCCTCCTACCTCAAGACTTCACCAAGTCCTCTTTTCCAAGCATATGTACAAACCATAAAACTCTTTATCTAGATCTTTAATCTTGAGAACTAGAGCATTTGTCAACAACTTCTTCAACGACTCATAAATTGTTGCACATTCCTCTATCCATCTCAATTTTTTTCCTTTATTATGAAGTGATATAATAAACCACGTAAATTGATACAAATACCTGTTTTTATGTGGTAGTAAAAAAATCAAATGAATTTTGAAAAGTGTTGATTCAAAATATATATATATAATCTATTATATATATATATATATATAATATATATATATATATATTATATATATATAATATATATATATATTAGCATAGTTTTTGACAAATTAATATTATTTTTTTTTATGTACATATTTTTTAGAATGTTAGTGATTTGTAGGCTCATTTTAAAAAGTGTTGATTCATGCATGGGCCTTTTTTTAAAAAGCTTCTTTTATACTTTAAATTTTCTAATGTATTAAATGTGAATAACTATTTTCTAAATTTAAAATTTTTTGAAACAGTCTTCTTCTTCATATTTTTTTGTTTTTCTTTTAATTTTTTTGTTTGTAGTGAGGTATTTATTTTTTTTGCGTAGTTAAAGACAAAGGCCGATATGTTAAAGTTTCGATATTCTACATATTTATATATCATTAATAAATTTTTCAATGCACATCCAATAGTTGTCTCTAAAAAAAAAAAAATTAATAATTGGCATAAGAATAAACATTTTGAACATAAATATATGATCCAAAATTGATCAATGGATGGTCAAGGATCTAGAAAAGGACAAAATTCAAATTTTTTGGATTTGAGTGAAACTAATGCCATTGTGTAGAGCTTAGAAAAAGGGTTCCAACACAACTTGAACAGAAAAAAATGGAGCCTGTATGTGAAAGTTATTCAAAGTCAAATTTTTGAGGGAAAACTTCAAAAAGTCAAAGTCAAAGTCAATGGGTAGTCAATGGTCAACAAGCAGTCAAAATCAACGCTAATGTGACAGCTGACTAGATGTTGACTGTGTAATTAGGTGGCAGTTGACAAGTCACAGGTTGCAGTTGGGTGCATGGGAACCAATCCCAAGGTGACACGTGACCTCTTTGGATTCGCTAAACTTTGTTAAGGGATCTCAGTAGAGCAAACAGAATTCAATCCCATGACCTATCAACTCCAAATCCACCTTCATACCAATTGAGATATCATGCCTCTTGTTAAATGAAGTCGAAAAATGTTTTATTTAAAGGTATTGTTTTTGCATTAAATGAAACAATATATGATGGAGACCACCATTAATGGCTGCCTTGCTATACTTATCTAGCTTATCCATCTGTCAACCATATCTAACTTCAAGCGCCCAATGGATTTATGTTTGATGCAATTTATATTGCATAAATTTTATACAATGAATATTGATAAGGGTTGGTGCGAGTCCGGGGGACCCTGCCCATCATTAATATTTCAAATATATTAAAATATATGCAAATCCATCAAACAACAGAGGAGGAGGAGTGTTTGGGATTTTTTTCCCCGATGTCTCACATTTTGTTATATTACTTTACCAATGTGCCAAAGAGAGAAGAGTTGATTTTTATTGTAGAAGAGGAGTACTAGTGCAGATACAAGCAATGAGACTTGAGAACTTTGAAGACATTTTTGGGGAGATTCGGGAAACCTTTTTCAAAACTAAGAATTGCTACAGGATCTTGAGACAGAGCATATTGCATTTGGTTGGTGTAGGATTGTATCCGAAGAAATAATATTTTTCTGAATTTATGGTTCTAAAGTTTCTAATATGAAGGCCTCCTCATTGAAGCCGAGGGCCTAGAGATGTAGGCTTGAAGATAGCCGAACGCTGTTAATGATCTCTTGTGTTATTTTAATTTTTGCTATTCTATTTTGCTACAAATTCTCTATCACTTCTTCATGATTAAGTGATTAATGGTGTTTTTAAGAATGATAAATTAAAACTATTTTAACAAGTAAATAAATCGCATTTCAATTAAAGATCTATTTGAGATCAATATAACAAAAACATTACACATTTCGATCATGTTTTGCTCGAAATGACATGTCAAAATCACGATTTTTATAGGAAAAATTTAACAAAAAATGGTTAGATACTAGTTTTTTATATGATTTTCATGTAAAATAATAATAATAATCATAGTTTTTTTCAAAAAATAATGATTCACATAAATATTAAAGCAAAAAACAAATAATACAAAAATTGAACATATAACAACATTAATTGAATACTTATTCTTTTCATAAAATGTCAAAGTCAAAACATTACAAGTATAACTAATTAATAGTTACAAAAATTGAGCTCGATTTCAAAGCATAACTTAAATTTAATCAATAATATCATGTAATCCAAACTCTTCATCTTCGATTGTTTCATCATTGTCTTCTTTCACAATTTTTTATGCTTCAGTTTGCTCATTTTCCTCTTCGCATGGATCTTTGAGGTCGATGAAACTCCCAATGTATGCCTTTCCAATCATTCCATCTAATGGTGGTTGAGGTTCCTTTGCCTTTTTTTCCACACATGGTTCTTCAACCCAATTCCTTTTATTACATCTAGAAGAAATTAAAAAGCATTAATTCTTTGCTGAATAAATTTGCACTATATTGGGTCTTTTTCAATGGCAATGCAATTTCTTCCATTTTATAGGCAACATGCTAGTTTTGTACCTAATTATCAAGCACAAAATAAATAATGAAGTAAATTAGTATAATCACATATAAATTAAGAAATAATATATTGAAATTCAATTTTATATAATAAAACTTACCTGAGCTTGAGAATAAATCCAAAACTCAGTCTCTTTCATTTGAACATAACCCTATTATATAGTTAATCAATGTTTGCGGTGTTTGATAGATCTTAACTATCTCTCATTTTGCTTCTTTATCTTCATATGTTAGTGTTTTTATAACGTCATCATAAACCATTACTTGGCTATGACTCTTTCCATCTACTCGATTAAGAATCATAGACGCATAGCTATCATCTTTTGTCCAACTTTCAACACGGATGAACTCACAATCACTTATAAATTGTTGATATTCATGGTTAATAAGATTTTACTTTTGCTTGCAACATAAAATAGTAAAAGTTTAACTAACTTGTACATAAATGATTTTTTTAACATTAATCAACCATATGATTTCAACGTCTTACCATGTAAGTTGCATCCTTGAGTTTGCTTTCCCCTTGAAGCTTATCAATAACATTACCAATTGCATGTTTGAATTAAATGTCACAAATCTCCATAATGGTGATGATGTGACTTCTACAAATCCTCCAACCACTTTACTAAGAGCTTGATAAGTATAAGGGCCATTATCATAGTTAATGTTTGGGATGTTGAAACCCTGGGGAATATCTATAATAACTAGGGAATAACCCCTTTTAGGTATGAGTTTAGCAATTTCTTCACAATCAACTTATATTATTTGATATTAAATAGTGTAAATTCCATTCCAAATGAAATGATTAAGAGTTCGATTAAGTTCAGCATTACTAAGGCATTACTTTCTCAGTCTTTCGATCTTATTCTTTTCATTAAAGCTTATGAAACTATTTGGTTCTCCATTTGCATCCTTCTTCACCTTTAATAAAATAAAAAAAGATATGTATCAGTTATAAAATAAAAATACTATACACATGAATAAAAATGAATGTATAAATCAACATACACTTTTAAATGAAAGATAAAAATCTTTTAGTGTTGATGTAGAACTTGAATCTAGGTAGTTCCATACAAAATCATCTAACTACCTTCATTCAACAATTTAACCATTTGTTCTTGTATTTTTATGTAAACCTTGTGACTGAATCGATAAAGAGATAGAAGCCCTAGACTGGACGATTGGCCTGTGGAGTTCTACTTAACTTTCTTTGATATCCTTGGTTCTGACCTTCTTGAGGTTGTGGAAGAAAGCTGGACTAGTGGTAGACTACATGACCCTATCAACTCTACCCTCATTGCCCTCATTCCCAAATTGGACTCACCCCTTTCTTTTAACGACTTTCACCCTATATCCCTTTGTAACTTCCTTTACAAAATCATTGCTAAGATTATAGCCACCCTAATTTTGCAGTGAGGGCCTGGGCAAAAGTAGCTAAATTTTTTAGCCCCCACCCTCCCCATTTTTTTGGGATGGATATACTACTCCATTTGACCCAAGAAAATGGTTTCCCCTCTTTGTTTCCTTTCCATAAGAAAGTGTAGCAAATTCTCTGTATCCTTTGAATTATTCCTTGAGGGATCCATGCTAGGGACATCCAATAAACATGTGTGGCCTCAATAACAGATTTGATAAGGACAAATCTTCCTGGTCTTGAGAATAATATGTGAGTCAATAAATTTATTTTGCTTTCAATCTTGGTTATTAATGAGGTCTAGTCAGCTATTTTGTATCCATCTAGTTTGATCTTGAAGCCCACGTACTTCATGCCATCTTGGAGGACCTGTATTTGAAATGGGAAGTTTTGGATAGCCAGACTGGTTTCCTGTATGGTACATTTGGATAGAGATATGGTGGATTTAGCCTAATTAATTTCCATCCCTGTGGCCAAGCTAAAGAGTCTCAGGGATTCAAAGAGGGTAATTAAGTCATGAATTCCCAATCCAAGAAGATGAGGATATCATCCATGATGAGAATATGAGTTAGTGAGCATTTATCAGTAATCTTAAGACCTTTTAGATTCCCAACCGCCTTCTACTTAGGCCCTCCATAACCAAGATAAAGAGTAGGGGGGGAAGGGTGCAACCTTGTCTGAGGCCCCCCTTGGCTCAGAAAGAATGGGATGTCGACCCATTGATCAATATAGCAAAAGAAACTAATGCAATACAAACGTAATCCATCTAATGAAAATAGGTGGAAAACTCAGGTGGGTGAGTAACAATCTGAGATATAGCCAACTGACCCTATCAAAAGCCCTAGAGAGGTCGATTTTATGCAGCATTCCTTTAAGGTTTTTCAACTTGATGGAGTGGATGGCCTCTTGAGCTGAGCCAATAGCCTCATGAATTTGTTGATTTTGTAGGAAAGAAAAATGTTCTTGGGATATATGCTCCGAGAGGATGGGCTTGATTCAGGTGGCTATAATCTTGGCAATGATTTTGAAAAGGCAGTTACAAAGGGATATAGGGTGAAAGTCATTAAAAGAAAGGGGTGAGTCCAATTTGGGAATGAGGGCAATGAGGGTAGAGTTGATAGGGTCATGTAGTCTACCACTAGTCCAGCTTTCTTCCACAACCTCAAGAAGGTCAGAACCAAGGATATCAAAGAAAGTTAAGTAGAACTCCACAGGCCAACCGTCCAGTCTAGGGCTTCTATCTCTTTTAAAACATTTTAAGGTGCTCTCCAATTCCCCCAGAGAGACAGGCTTTATAAGATCTACCAAAAGGTCTGGCTCCACAAACTGGGAAATAACTCCAAAGTCCGAATGATATCTGTTAGTATAACACCCGAAGGAGCTTTGAACAACTATTTAAAATGTGAGACAGCAAGCTAGGTCAGTGAAGCATGAGTGTTAGCTCACGAGCCATGGTCAGTGGGAAGCTACTAGATCATGTTGTTGGCCCTCCTTCAATTAGCGAATTTGTGGAAGAATTTAGTGTTTCCATCCCCTGCTTGAATCCAAATGTCCCTGCTTCTGAGTCGCCAAGTTTCCTCCCGAGCCAATAGTATCTTAGATTGCTAGGCATCCAGCTCAACCAAACAGGCTTTGGTGTCAATAGATATGTAACCATTGCCTTGTTTATCCAGGAGATTTGCAATTTGGGATCAAGGTCAGATAAAACTAGGTCCTCCCTGCCTTTCTTCTGTTTGGCCCAATCAAACGAGAGTTTTTGGGATGGTGCAAATTATTGCAAAAACCCACACCCTTCCACCCACTACAAGTGAGGGCATGAGACCTCCAGCAGTCATTGACCCTCTTTAGGTAGCCCGGGTCATTGAGCTAGGTCGTGTTGAACTTATAGGGGGCTCTAGGCTTGACAGAGGATGCTTCTAGCTCCAAATAAAGAGGCAAGTAGTTTGATATTCCTCTAGAGCCCAACCATTGTTTGGAGATGGAAAAAATCAGCAGTAGGTCTTTGTGGATAAGAAACCAGTCGAATCTTCTCCCTAGAACAACTTCCCCTATCCTTCTATTATGCCAGGTAGGCTTCTTCTTATTCATGGGAACATCTATGAGTCCACTTTGTTCTAGAAGTGAGCTCAACTATGTTTCATCCACAAAAGAGAAAAGCATATGATGGGCTACAACATCCCCATCCTCATTTGGGCATTGGAGAGGAAGGAATTGGGAAACAAATCAATGCTGGTGTTGATGGGGATTTGTAAACATGTTCTTATTTCTAACTCCAAGGTGTGGATTTTGGTTATGTATTAGAGATGAATAAGACCTTTCAAGATCATACCTTGTAGATAAGGAAAAGGACCAAGATCTGTGGTGAAAATTTTCAGGCTACTTGAATATTCTCTGGTACTCTACTTCCTATTTTTGTATGGTGTGATACTTGGATCGATGCCCTCTGGTTTAATATATGTTATTATGTATATATTTCTTTATGATGGGATGAATTCATAATTAGTTTTGGTGGGATATTTGTCTGGAGGATTCTTATTACTGTCACAGTAGTCAAGATGGCCACTTCTAACTTTCTTGTAGTCAAATCACATGGACATCATTGGATAATGGAGATCATCACAATGCAGCTTGCTGCAAGAATGTTTGGGAAATTGAAGATGCCATCAGAATTTTTGTGCCTCTTTCCATTTGTCCCCTCCCTCAACAATGCTTACAACATCTATGGTATTTTATACAAACCTTTTTCCAAGATCAAGAGATCCATGCATAAGAGTCAACTCGACTTATCATGACTTTAGTCTTTATATAAGAAAACATAGATAGATAGATACATTGATTTTGATTAGAATTGTAACTTGACTCCAATATTGACTTTTATAAAATATCTATCAGATTTTTAATGTAGATATTATCTAGCACCATTCAAAAGTTGTTTCCAAAGAAAGTACCTTCAACATTCTCATTTGTGTTCTCATATGGTGATCACAAGCCCATTTTCTAGGTCTTTATATTGTTCTTTGTCATGGTAATAAATGTTGATTAAATGATCTTAGACATTATAAAAATATAATTTGGAAACATTATAATGATGCTTACAGATTGCATCGGGTTTACAATAAACTTCAAGCTACTAGTTCCTTTTCTATTTCCTTATAGCATTTTCTTTTCAACATCTGGTGCAAATGCTAGTTAAAAACAGTAATGCACAAACATTGCAATGACACATATGAAAATTGGTTAATCTACAAACGTTGCATTGACATGTATGAAATCGTTTATAGAAACAAACACGAACTTTTCAAATAGCTCAAATATACTTCATTTTTCCTTTGGGCTATTTGACTCAATATAAAATATTAGTACAGTTATATAACTTAAATTATTGGTATAAGGAGATAGATAACAATTCATAATGAGTATGATAATAAATATTGGAGTATCAACAATAATAAAATATTTTAATGTCTATATCAAATAGCATAATGTTATATTAATTTAATATAAAGTTACTTTGAATGAAAAAATTCTTTATATTTTCATTGTCTATCAAGAGGAAGATGTGTAATTTATTTTATTCTTAATATCAAAAGTGATATATAACATATTAAAAAATAATATTCTAAAAAAATTATTTAGAAAAAGTATTTTAAATATGTATGTTAATAGACATATTTTAATACAATTCATATATAATAATAATAATAATTACTTCTTTATTCAAAATGTGAAAGGAGATTTTGTTTTTTCTCCATGTTTAATATGGAATTGACAATGACTTTTAAAAATATATTAATAACAAGAATGACTCAATGTATATAGACATATACATATAGGGAAAAACAAGTAAATATATATAGCATTTAAAAGTATTCATTAAATATCTATGTATATATTTTACTCTAAAAAGAGTTATATATTAATATTTTAATAATAAAAAATATAATCATATAAATAAATAAAATATCTCTATAACAACTATGTATCTATCTTATATTATATAAAATAAGTAAAAATAAATAAAATACATAGCTACTTAAAATGCAATAATCAAATTTATTAAATACAGACATTTTTCAACTTTTAGTTTTAACAAATTTGATACTTTAAACTAATATATTTTAAATTAAAATACAAATTACACGATAAAATTTACAATAAAACTTAATACATCTTGAATTAAAATACAAACAACCCGATCAAATTGACAAAATGCTATACAAATTTTTATTTTTTTTAAATACCAAGAATTATTTTTAAAATACCAAAATATAATGCGTAAAAAGATCAGAAACTAAAAGATTGAACACAGCAGTTATTTGCCATAAAATAACAGATCCCGAAGTCAGGAATTTTGCCCTCCCCGAAGCCCAAAGTTTCGACGAGCTTCCATATGATCCGATGGATAACTAATTAAATGACATAACATCACCTCACGCGCGACGTTGGGCAGCCGCTATGATTGCTTGCTTGTTTCATTTTTCCATAGGTACAGATTTTTCGAAAACTCGGATTATAGTTGTAGAATTTCAAGATTTTGGAGAGAAGTTTCAAGCACTCCTATTATGAAACTCTTAATATCAGATTCTTAAAGGAAAAAGAAAAAAGCAGATTCCTTCGTAGAGAAGGCCGTTCCCGCTGTTCCACTCCCCCAGCTTTTCGTACGATCAATAGTCTTCCCATTACAGAGTTGTCCAAGGACGGGTGGCCTTTAAAATAATAAATATGGATCACAAAATAGAGGATATTATTATTATACAGTGATATGTGGTTTAACGGTAAATTGTTAAAAAACCGTGTGTAACATCGTGGTTCAAACTTCATTGTGTATAATATCTAGTAATATGTAATAGTGATTTGTGGTTTAACGGTAAGTTGCTCAAAATACCGTGCGATCGTGGCCGCTATGGTGTGGGGCAGCCGAGAATCTCGGCTCTTGCTCTCGTGGGTCCACATTTCGGATTATAGTTGCTGAAACTGTTATTCTTTTCTGTGGTATAGCTGCTGAAATTGTTATTCTTTTCTGTGGTAGATGAACTTAAATATCGTGTTATACATGGTTCGAGGCTTATGCTGCAAGCGATTTAAGGGTAACAAATGTACTTCCGGTTGATGTTCGCTTTCTTGGCCGCAGTTTTTGTAAAGATGAAGTGATAACATGTATAGAGAGAGAAATGTAGTTTCAGCTTTGTGTCCATACTGTCGTATTGTCATTATTCCTCTGGCAGCGAGGTTTATTGGGCTGTTATCATCACATATTGGTAACGCGTCTCAGTACTCAATCCAAACTCCTTTCAGTTCGAGAGAGATTTCTACATTGATCTTTTACAACAACCCAAGTCACAGAGGCCGTTTATAACAACCAGAAGTTTACAGTTCGATAGTACCTCTTCGTCCAGATAAAATATTATATTTGCGCTTGTCTATAGTTTGAAGGAGATATTGAGTTCGCAACGGAGTCGAACTTGAACACGATGAGTAATGCACACGAGGGTGACGAACACAGCCAGCTGCCACCGGGGTTTAGGTTTCATCTCACTAAAAAGATTGTGAACAACACCAACTCCACCTCCAGTTGTATAGTTGAAGATGTCAAAGTGTTAGCCATGGGATTTACAAGGTACATATAATTGATGTATCATCTATTTTGTCATGAACTAGTACATAGCTTTGATAGCATTTGCTTAACTTTCTATTACGTTAGAGGCCAAGGCGAACTTATATTTGAAGGATTCTGCTATAACAACTCATGTTAACATGGCAGCGGCGAAAAGGAATCGCACTCCTTCAGTCTTAGGGGCCGCAAGTATCCGAGAGGCCTTCGGACCAACAGAGCCACAGAGGTTGGTTACCGGAAAACCACGGGGAAAGATCAAGAGGTATTCAGTTCACGATCATCTGTACGGGAAGTTGGAATGGAGAAAACACTTGTTTTCTCCAAGGGCAGAGCTCCCCAAAGGAGAAAAAATCAACTGGGTAATGTACGAATACCGTCGCGAAGGAAAATTCTTCAATCATCCCAGGCCCAAAAACTGGAAGGTGCCTGAATGCAATTCGAGAGGATCGAGAGATTTTCAGTTCACAATCATCTGCACCCTTTTGGAATGAATAGAACGCTGGTTTTCTACAATGGCAGAGCTCCCAAAACCAACTGCGTAATGCACGAGTAAGGCAAATTATTCTGTCGTCCCCTCCCCCAAAACTGCAAGGTATGATATACAATTTAGTAACAAAATGTACATATAGCTCTGGATATGAAACAGTGTGTGAGATAAAAAAAAACTTAAATTCTAAATTCGAATTAACGTTTTTACATCGATAAATAATAGTACTTTTAGGTTTAATATTTTTAATTATTTTATTACATTTCAAAATTACCTTATCTGCTGTAAAATACCTCTCCTGATGCAACAAAACAGAAAACTTAACCCAAACAACTATGAGAATGGGTGGTGTGCAGAATATTTAAGAAGAGTGCTGTGGCGAAGAGGAGTTCCATAAGGCTGATGAGCAGTCACGCATATACCGGGCTTTCCATCGTTGCCTTCACTCTTGGAGTCCCCTCGCAACACAACTGCAGAGAATGATCAGATTCAAAGTGGCAGCAGCTAAGTATCTTGATTCCTCTGATCAGCTATCTGAAATGGATAGAGTCAAGGAGGAGTCTTCATGTCTGCACAATCTCATGGTAAATGATCATAGGATTAATATGAATAAGATCCCTACAACTCAACTTTTCTCAGTGTCCAATACCATGGTAAAAAAACTGACAGAATTTACGCGCAGAGAATAGAGGCATAGGGCTATGACTTTGGCGAAGCTTTTTTCGCGCAGCTCACCTTCCCGCATGTTGAATTTGTAATTTCAACAGCGCGCGCGGGCAAAATATTTAATGCACCTCAATACCACCCAGCAAAACCACGAGCCACGTGGAGGCATATCGCAATGGGTGTGGTAAAAAGGGGTTTCTGTCAGAGGGCCTCCGAACAACCTAACCAGCTGACACGCGTCGGGTGTACGAACCCAAAACCACTTTCCCCGGCCGGCAAAGGTCGTTTGTTTTGTCAGAGGTTGGTGAGCGAATTGCGTCCGATCAGGTCGACGAACAAGGATTTCACTCAACCTGCCCGAACTTTAATTTTACCTTTACGGCACGTTTTATTTAATGTTTTTACTGAAGGTGTCATTAACTTAGGTAAAAGTCTTTATGATTTCATACGGCAGGCATGGGCATAAATTTAATATGGAGTATGGGCGGAAACTATAATGTTTTTTAATTATTTTTTTTTGGCATATGTTTTTAACTTAGGAGCGTTGACTCCATAGATGTAATTTATTATTACACACGGGGATTTTTGCACACGGTGAGAAGAGAAACAGGGCTCCGCAGCAACCAATGAAAACCAAGGATTTTTTATGCAGCAGTAGTGAAAAGATTTTCTTTGTCTTTGTGATGTAAAAAGAAAAAGAATGCACAGCAGTGCAGGAGAAGGCAGTTGAATGAATGAAGAAAACCAGTGGATAGTTTTGTCTCAAAACCATGAATTGTTTCACACAGCAGTGAAAAGGTAAATGTGTAAATCCCTGTAATTTTTGTTTTCACACAGCAGTGAATGTAAATGAAATATTTACACACAGTGGTGTAAAATTTCATAGGAGGCAGAGTAATTTCTTTTGTGAAAATGTCTTAGTGAATCCCTCTCAGCATAGAGGATGAATATGTATCAGTGAATTTGTTTAATGAATGAAATTTTATGGTGGTGAAATCTTCTGTCCTGTGTAATTAATTTTAAAAGACTTCTCTGTGTAAAAGATCTTGGAGCAAAGCAAACAGAGCATAGGCTCTGTGTTTTATATTTTATGGTTTTGGTATTTATCCATCTCAAACAGAAGTAAAAATACCCAACAGTGGTATCAGAGCAGGCTTAGGCTCTTTGTAGGTGACAAAGAAGCTGAAGGGAGAAGTCTTTTGGTTACAGCAGTCAGCTGTTTTAAATATACAGTCAAGGAATGGCCAGCACAAGCACTGGTATGGGTATGTTTAACACCCAGCTCCCACAGTTCAATGGGAAGAACTATGACTACTGGGCAATAACTATGAAAGCCTTGTTTTCCTGTCAAGATTTATGGGAATTAGTTCAAGATGGGTTTGATGAACCAGCAGATGATAATGAGTTTAATAGATTAACTCCAGGAGAGAAGGATCTGCTGAAGAGCAATAGGAAGAAGGATGCAAAAGCCCTTGTATTTTTGTATCAAGCAGTGGACCAGAGTGTGTTTCCAAGGATAGCAGCAGCTAATACATCCAAGGAAGCATGGCAAACCCTCAAGACAGCCTATCAAGGCATGGAGAAAGTGAAGACAGCAAAACTACAGTTGCTGAGGAGAGATTTTGAGAATCTGAGCATGAAGGAGTCAGACAACATTGACTCATTCTTCACACATGTAATTGGTCTGATCACAAAGATGAGGACTCATGGAGAAACCATTGAATATAGGAGGATTGTGGAGAAAATACTGAGGGTCTTACCCTCAAAGTTTGATGCTATTGTCACCACCATTGAAGAGACAAAGGATCTCTCAAACTTTTCAGTTGATGAGCTACATGAATCACTGATAACACATGAGCAGAGATTGAGTAGGAATGAAAACTCATCTCTAGAGCAAGCCTTTAAGACCCAGATGTCCCTTGGAAGAGGAAGAGGTCAAGGCAGAGGAAACAAGAGA